>SRLM01001023.1:144464-172799 GCA_015708895.1 Populus ilicifolia
CCCCCCCCCCCCCCCCATAATAAATAATAGAAACCGAAGAGACCCCCATTTATGGAAATAAAATAAACGCGGCGTCCACTTGGTGGCCCTGGAAATATCCTACGTGGGGCCCAGCTAGTCGGACGGCCAGAGATGGTTAGTGCTGCCAAATGGAGCTCTTGTCGGGCCCCGTTAGATACGAAAAACGCTCGTGTTGATTTATTTACTAATTACTATCTATTGTCTATAATGCCTTGCCAGGTGTTTGAATTGTTTCAACGATTTCTTGATCAAAATGTCTATCTTGCAACCGTGAAAAAGGAGTCAGATTTTTTATTAAAGAAACTCAAGTGATTAAGTTGGTAGTTAAAGTGTAATTAAAGAGGTAATTCGCTCTAATTTTTACGTTTTTAATTCAAATATTAAAACCAATATTTAGAACAATTTATTAAATTTCTTTAAATACACTATGGTGATGTGAAAAACATACCCTTACGTCTCATTTGGGTAATGTAATAGGATAGAAAATACATGTACAAAATGGGAAAATATGTGCTTAGTTAGGATGAAGATAAATATAAAATAAATTTCTATCTATAATAAATTATTAGCATATCACTGATTTTTTTTTTAATCTTGAGACAGTAACTAAAACCTACTTTAAAATCATTTAAAAAAATTTAATCTTAATTGATGTACTCGCTCGAGAGTATGTTAAATACGAAATAGAACAAAATTTACTATAGAAATACTAATTATTGTGTTGATTTTATGGTTCAAACTGTACATTGTGAGGGAAAACACTATATATTTTAATAATATTTATTGTTGGGAATTTTAAAATAAAATAAAATTAAAAAAACCTTTATGTAATTTTATGGTAATCAGAAAATCATATTTAATTTTTTAGAGATTTTAGATAAGAAGATGAGTATATGATAAAAAAAATAAAATAACAATGATACTCAGTGTCTTTCATGTAAATTAACCTAGGCTAATTTATTTATTTTTTTAATTTTTTGGATTTAATCGGTTGTTTATTTTACTTACCTCAACTTGAGAGTTGAGGGGAGAGTAAACTGGGGAATGAATTTCTACAAAGATACCCATTGTTTAAATCAACATTTACCAATGATATGAAACTGAAACTGCTCATAGAAATAATCCTTAAGTCACTTATCCATTAAAGAAAACTACTATCAAATTCCAAGCATAATTAAGAAAAAAAATGAAATGAAAATGTTCAAATTGCTGGAGAAAGGAAAAACTTCAATTTGCATGCAGTGAATAGTCAAGAGTGTTCTTTTGTTTCTTAATCTTCCATCGACAGCAAGCTCCAAGAAGGTCAAGGCTCTTATTCGCAGAGCATGCATGCAGCACTTCCTGCAAAATTATGAAGTAAACAAATATTAATACGTCAAAGGATGTTAATGCAAGGGGGAAAAAGAAAAGGAGAAGAAAGAACAAGTATATTCGAAGAAATTACCTTGTGCAATTACATCAAAGCGAGCATCCGCAGATGAGGATCAACCTGCAGACCTATCCCCTCAAACAGTGGATCATATATGTCGTTTTTAGCTACCCTGCAATTCATAAATCCTTTCAGTCATGTATACGTAAGCAGGGGACATGTGGCGTTGGTGTTATGAAACATTGATTTTAAACTCCCTAAACCAACCTCGAACCAAGACTAGAAGCATGCATGCTCTCTTGAGCTCTATGACTCTGTGTCCATTCCGTCTGCATTAGATTCGAACAAGAAAACATCATTAAATTTTCCCAAGAACGTATAACGTAAAAAAATTAACTTTTTTAAGTACCCTTTGGCGTTTAGAAGATGATGATTCTCCAATTATGAAATGGCTATTTCCACGGCCACGGCTTCCTAAAATCATGTTCTAGAACGAAATTTGAAGAAATAATTAAATTAAGCAGGGAACCAACAATGGCTGAACTTTTGATATATGCAGGGAACACCCACGTACCTCACCGTGGTTGTTCAGCATTGACACCATATCCGGATGATGAGAAAATACTTCTGTGCTCTTACCCTTATTTAGCTATTGAAATTCGTAGTTTGATTATTGCAAAATATATGGGATAAAAAAATTAAGAGATGATAATTCAGTTTGAATTTTTACTTGTTGAGTATGATCTAGGCCCATAATTTGACTGTTCAGGGAAGTGTCAAGGCCAAGATTTGAGGCATTTGATCTAGCAGCTTGATTTAGCAATCCTTGGACATGGAGGCTATCCATCTGCGACCTGTGTAAAAATGAAGTGATCATCAAATTATAAGAAGCCTGTGAATAATTGGTAGTTTCTCTTAAGCAGAAAAATAAACAATGTTGTATCTAATTATCAAAAAGATTTAACACTGTAGTACACAAAAATAGCTAGAAGCCGATCATTACCTGGTAGAGTTGCCAAAGTTCCGAGGCACGAAGTTCTCTTGTTGCATGTTGTCTATGTTAGGCATTACAGCAGCTTGATTGACTTGTTCTTGATTAGAAAAAAATTGAATCCTGAATCCAAAATCATTACACACTTGTGTTTAGCTTGCTGGATACACGTTCACGCTATGATGTTCCTTTTCTAACGGGAAAAACTTTTTTTTTTTTAACAGAAGATGAAGAATTTCATACCAGGGAGCAAGAATAGAAGGTCCAGAGTGATTAAAGCCACCATGTTGAGTGGTGGCTGCGTTAGGTCTCACATAGACATTTCCCTGATGAGGTTGATGAATAAAGGAATTCGGATGCCTAAAAATATTCAAATAATTAAACTTGTAATATGATACCACAATGTGTTTGATTAATGGAACCTAACTTTCAAGACTGGAGGAAAAGAAAGAATTTATTTTCGTGAGCAATATGGTGTTCGAATTTGTTTTGCTCTCGATTATATCAAGAAAATAAACACAAGGGGAGTGCAGAGATACACATGGTACCATGAAGATTCAGTAGGACCGAATAACATAGAGTTATAACATTGTGAATTCAATACATCATGTTCTCCAGAAACTTGAAGATTGTGAGAAGGAAACTGTGGGGACCTAAACTCAGAAGAAAAACAAAGCCCCGTTACCTGTTGAAACAAAAAAAAAAAAAAAACAAGTACAAGCTATACTGATATATAATCAATTGCAGGTCATAATTAAGATGTTATAGCCAACAACCAGGTACCTCAAAGTTAGACAAGAATCTGGCAACATGGTAGAACCTTGTGGATCATACACATTAGGTGTGATCTGAACTTGATTAAATAGATATGGACGTTGCTGGGGCCTATAACAGAAGAATCCTCATCAATCTGTGGTTTTCACGATTAAAAAGTGTATATCTGAAGTTAAATAATACCTTTGATTCATTGGAGGGTGAGGCCCAGATAGCATCCGAGGTGCTTGATCGCTCAAACTTAACTGATAAGTCAAATTTTGGCGCCTAAAGTAGCATATTTTGTTAGTTACTTGTCTCTACATGCATATGCGTAATTGTAAGCTAGTATTTGGTATCATTTTAGCTTACCTCGAAGGCATTGATGGTCCGGGTAGCATGGGATTGGTACGTTGGGAATCAAAGAAATTTGCTGCTATCAATTGATTTGGCTGATACCTAAAATCAAATATATTCAATTCATTTTATGTAATTCAATTGTCATCACTGATAATTACAGCAACAGCTAGGGCTAGAAAATGATGAATATTATGTACGCTGACGGAGTTAGAGGCCCTGGAGGAGATTTGTGGTTGGGAAGAAGTTCATATTGGTTGATCCAGGATGGTGTTCCCTCTAAATTCCCCATTGTTGTCTGTTGACAATAGACAATCTGAACATGCTCGAAATAGATAGCTACACTAACACATAAACTTTATGATTCAATGAGTGAGCATGAATAGTCACCATATTTTGAGGATATGAAGCTGGAAACTGAGTTGTTTGCTGAATGCTATTGTTGATCACATTGTTCTGTCCAACTTGATCATTGAATGATATGGAGCTTTGGTTGAATGGAAGCACCGGTTGCGGCCTGCTTCCGTAGTCAGTAACGTTATTGATTTTTGGGAATAATAAGGAAAACTGAAGAACAAGTAATTACTAGTAATCTTCTGATAAAATATGCTTAAGAATGACGTACAAGAAAAGCTCAGACTGGTTTGTATCTCCTTGTGATTGACAATTGAACTGATTTGGTGTCCCATTTCCCATTGAAAATAGCGGGACAATCTCATTTGTTGGGATCGTTTCCATCTGATCAAAAGCACAATCATGATTAGTAATTCCTAATCGTTTCCTTATCTTAACTTACATGGCTTCATGCATGTCATGCTATAAGGGGTGACAAATTAAATTTTATACACTTTACATCTAAAACTATCATGTGTAAGTGTTTACTCAATGACTATACCTTCAGAGGAAAGTATACCTGTGTTGGAATTGGTACCGGAGGATTAACCGAGGATGATCTAGTCTGTGCTGCATTTGCAGAATTCCCATGTAGAGGGTCGAGAGTTGAGTATGCAGACTGCACAATTCTCTGTCCAGAATTTGCACGACTTAGATAGGGCTTGTCCGATGATTCTGGCTCCAAATGCCTCTGATGCTAAAATATAGAAAAGAAAGTAAATATTTCACTTTTTTAACACTGATCCTATCTTGCCAATCGAGCATGGTTAAGTTGGTATTAACCACCTTGTTTATGATGTATTAATTTTTAGATGATGTATAAGCTTTTCTAGTTGTCATGTTATTGAAGATTAGTCTTAAATAGTGACACAAACTGATAGCTTCTATGGTTAGGAGACAGATGAAGCAAAACCATTGTTGGAAAAGCAGATTTTGATACCTCCAATAATGGATTCCCGAAAGAAGATGGTTCGAAATCCAAAAGCTGCAAGTTGGGTGCTTCAGCAACTGAAGAGTCTGAGATCCCGCCATTACAATTTCCTTCTTCATTTTCTAAGAAGCTCAGATCAATGTTTCCATCAAATATTTGAGGTTGATGATCTCCTCCTTTTGGTGATTGGTCGTCTCGCTGAGACCCATAAAACAAAATAAAGAAGTCAGGAGGCTGAGAATTTATGCAGCTAAAGGTACAAGTTGTATTGTAATTGAAAAGAAAAGGTGTAGTGTTAGGAATTTCGGTAATGACTATTTTTTCAAGTATTATTTATTTGAAAATATATTAAAATAAGTTTTTTTTTTAATTTTTAAAATTTATTTTTGATATTAGTATAAAAAAGGATTCAAAAATATTAAAAATATAATATAATTTATTTTTTTAAGCTATGAAAACTACAAGATAGCATTATTTGACTTACCTTTGATAGAGAATTGAATGATGGCGACCCTTGTCGAGTGGAATCTGGCACATCTTCTTGTGAAACATCGGAAGGTGCTCCATCAACTAGCGTAGAAGGAGCAAGTTCTTGATTCAATTTTGGCATATTGCTTCCAGCAAACGATCCTAGCTCCCCGGGCTCCTGCTACCATTAGTGAAATTTTAATATGGATCTGAAGTTTTTAATGAAAAAATATTCCATGCTAAAATCAAAACCTTTTAACTCTGAAAATATATAATAGAAAATGATGCAATAAAATTGATTTCATATATACATAAAAAAACAACACTAAATTAGACTTGGATTATCATGGTAAAATGTTTTCACATACATCTGATATATTTTCATTCATTTTTTTTAATCTTGAGAGGCTCGAACACTATAATTGCTAATCAAGTTATGATCATCGCCATGATCAAAGCAAAGCGTACCTGCAACGAAAGTCTTTGCTCATCACTCAATGCAGCTTCCATCGAGATTTCTAATGATACCAAACAATATGATCATGTTGCACCAGAAAAGAACTTCAGGGAGTATTGCAAATACTGATGAAAAGAAATAAAATACAAAAATGGTATTAAATCTGCTTCTTGACCAATAGTAGCGTAAGTTGTCGAGTTAAGCTGACCTTAAATTCCCTTTCACAAGAAATATGAAGTTCACACAAAATACAGAGAAAAAGGTAGATGACATTTGTGTTTGATTTTATTTAGGAAAAAGGGTTTGAGGGATGAGAGATTGGCAATTTCCAAGTTCCATAAGTGGAAATCAAAATCAAGATTTAATCCCAATTATGTCAACCAAATCTTAAGTTACTTGTAATTAGTTGGAAATCATGTTTGGGATTATATATTATAGATTTTTTAAAAACAAATTTGGGATTTCATCAAAAAGATTAAGAAAAAAAAACCCAAGAATTCCATGTGTTTCATGAATAATGAGGTGACATGTTTCCTTTTGAAACCCTTACAAATCAAGAAATTTAGTCCCCATACTTTGGAGTTGGTCTTCGATCTACGTACCATGTGATTCCTTTTAAACAATGAAATGTTTAACGATATCTTCTTCTCTTTATATTTTCTCTGAAGAACACCAGAACATCTCATACGAGATAGTTTCTACGTACATAGATGACTATAATGCAACAAGCATAGTATATAGATGCAATATTTTGTTTCTGACTCCTTATATAACTAAATTTCTACGAACTCTTCTGTTTAATTGTTCTTTTCCTGGAATAAATCTGTTGCTTCTAGCATGAATTTAACACCAACTTATATTATCACAGTGCATAATCTTCAAGAATATAAAGTTGGTGAGCTTAAAAGGAATCGAGATTATCATTTTATGTTTGCTTATAATTACACTAATTACACTTCAATGATTTAGATTTATGTTCATATGGGACCTACAACATACAATTGGCAGCATTCAAGAGAGGGAATCATTTGACTTCAGCACTCCGGTTTGAACTGCAGTAATGCTCAGGTCCAGCTAAGATTTCCTTTTACAAAAAAATCACCATTTGCCTGCTTGTTTTTAGGTAAGCTTGAAATTCATTTGCATTTTAGGTAAAAACGAGGTCTACCTGTCCAAGAACTTCAAAATTATAATCATATTTTACGTAACCTTGCCATTCACTCGCAGACATATGTAATGGCAGAACTCACAATGCTAGAAAAGCAAAAACAGAAAATTATTTTTTGTTGGATGTGGGTGGGGGTATCTGCCAAGACATAATCTCTATCTATAACATGTAACTTTGCGTGCAGAACCATGGATGATAGACTCGAGTGCTTCTGTGATATTGCATGCATGTAAAATCAAAGTAGTGAAGCATGGCTAAGGAAACGAAAATAATTTATGCTGGTACCAGAAAGATCAGGACCAAAAGGGTGTGCAATTCGATAAGAAGTTGAAAAAAAAAAAAACTATATAGATAATGCCCAAGATGAGATTCATGTGGTTCACCTGCAAAATCTTCGGCCAGTGTAAGATTAAACCCCCTGGAGGCTAGAAAATACAAACATTAGATTAAACAAAGGCAAGAGAAAAGGGAAATCAGAGAACTAGGAATCAATCAACTGCCATTTGATCAGAATTTTAAAGGGAAATGAACAATTAAAGTAGAAGAAATAAAGTACAAACTTTTCTCAAGGCCTTTCCTCCTATGATGTTCTGGAGGTGGCCTTTAGATGCAAGGGAATGGTAGCTAGAGGATGATAGAATGAGCTAGAAAGAAGAAATTAGTAAAGAATATGGAAGTGATGTTATCTATGGCAGGAGAAGAAAACATACATGAATAAGGAAAAATAAATTTTTCTTTGTTAGAAATGAGACATTAGAACTTTATTTATAGGAAAACTTAACACTTTTTTTCTTTTTTCTTTTTTCTTTTTAATTTATAATAAAACTTTCTTTTATTAACAAGACAAACAAGCATCATGTTGGTTTCACAAGAGGTATTGGTACATATATGTATATATATGTATATGTGTGTCACTAATAGATAATATTTGAAGAGTTAATTTGTATGTTTTCTTTTTTTTTTTTTAATTTTTTTATTATTGTTTGAATTCAAATAAGAACGCGTCAGTGAGTGCCCAAGCATAATAGTATATATATAAAAAATACTTTCTCTTGAAATTTTTTTATTTTTGAATTTTTATATTAAAAAATAGAATTCATGCTTTCATGATTAATTTTTAATTATCTATGTAAAATCAATTTCCTTTAAATGGATCAGATAAGCCACAATAGCATTAGCTTATATTGCCAATCTTGTCACAAACTTGATTTTAATTTTGTATAAAGTAAAGAAAGAAGAAAAAATCAATGATAAATTAATGCCACCGTAACAACGTAATGATAAAAGCAAGAGTACTTTTGGAATGAGATAATGGTTGAAAGTCTATGTAACGCAAACTTTAGTCCAATTATTTTTATAATTATGATCAAAATGTATATATTTTTGGGGCTGAAAGTCCAGCAAACGACTTTCCAGAATGTAAGAAATGACAGGAATTCGTGTTAATAATTCATTAACCAGTTAGTAAATGGATTAGCTTAAGTATTCATCATCACTTGGCTAAGTGGAGTCCCAACTGGCCCAAGGGAGGAAGGCGATGTTAACTAGGCAGGTTTTATACAGGATGAAGGCAAGGGTTGAAAAAAGCGTGAATATGTTTGATTTCCTGACGCAGCTATAGATGCTGTGATTGGCTGCTTATAAAACCCAACCTACGCTTGTCTGTCCCTCCTCGGAGAGAAAATTAGCGGAGGAAACGTCTTTGATCTGTTTCGCATTTTCTTCTCCGGAAAATGTCGTTGTGAATAGCGACGCAATCTCTATCTTGCACCCTTTTAACACCTTTTGGTAACAAATTCAACACCCGTCGCTACTTGCGCTGTGCTTGTCACTGTGGGGTTATATGTGTGTGTGTGTAAATGAAATGCATAGAGGAATTCGAAATGGGAAAAGAGAGGATAACGTCACATTATTTGGAATACGAAGAGCGAGGATAGGGTCATATTTCTAAAGCGAGGATAGTTACCATATACACACAGAATATAGAGGATAAGGATTCATGTATATCTATGAATAAAAAGTACATGAATTTAAGTAACTTTTTATGGTAAAGATTCTATTCCAATCCACGCAGATTTGAAGCCATAGTCAAATCTTGTTCATTTCACCCCCCCTTTTTTTTTTTGGAAGTTACAAAATAAAAGATTTATACTAATGTTCATGCACTAAAATCATCTCTCCCTTCAAATTAAGAACAAATTATCAATATCAAGTGGTTTTCTTTTTTATCTCGTTCTTCCTCTTGTGCCCCCTCTTGTACTTAAAGAGTTGTGATACCCGTGGTTTTCTTTTTATATTTTATCACACAATAGATTCTGACATTTCCAACTTTTTTCTTATTTGTGTAATAGTTTGAGATTATAATATTATTTTTTAATATTTTTTATTATAAAATTTTAAGTAAATTCAAAGAGAATTATTATCAAAATTTAAAAATATCATTCATTTTTTGATATATTCATAAAATCATCTTGTTATACTTCCTAATCATATTTTTCCTAAGAGTGACTATTATCAAAACAAGGTCAATGAGATATATATTATAAGCATCAGCTTAGGTTATATACTTAGCATTGCTATCTGTAATAGCTTGTTTGAATTGTCATATACTTATTGCTATCTGTAATAAATTATTTGATATATTCATGTATTCTATACAAATAGTCTATCATATCTTTAGCTTGAATGTCTGGCTTTCTAATGCAAGAAATACATGAGGTTCTATCCATCAACAATCTTGAATAGGCTTAGCTGGATGGTTAGATTTCTAGGCATATTATGGATGAACTCTAGTTGTGGCAAGGATAAATCTCATTTATTAGGCTTATCTTTCACCAAACTTTGCAATAGATTTCCTAAGTCATGGTTGACCATCAAACCATTTTGATTTATCCATCATTCTTAGGGTAACATTAGGATTTAGCCAAGTACCAAGTTTTTCCTATAAAATGTTCAAGAAAACACTTATAAACTTTGTTTTCCTATTTGAGATAATGATAAGAAAGGAAACTATCTTTTTAAAGTAAATATAGATAATCTAGGAAGAATTTATGGTCTTTCAAGATTCAATGATGTGGAACATCTTTGAAAGCCCATCCACCATTACAATGTTTGTGTCCATAACCCCTTAGCAATGAGATAAATCCATACAAAATCAATAGTTACATCTAATTAATAAGTTTCTAAAACAAATAATGGTTATACAAATCAATATAAGTCAACTGACACGATTAAAAGATTGATATCTTCTTCCAAGTACAAGAGTGTCAAAGTAATAAATAACCCGACAAGACTGAGGGTCAAATCATAGGGAGATTAATTGTATAAATTATAAACAACAATTATAAACAACAATAATAGTAACAACAACAACAACAACAACAACAACAACAATAATAATAATAATAGTAAAGAAGAAGAAGAATAAAAAGTTGATAAGAACTTTGAGATAAAAGATTAATGTAAGGATTAAATAATGATTTTAACAAATGTCAATGTTCTACTAATGGTATGTCAAACAAGTATAGTATAAACTCTTATTATTCAATTGAAAACCACACACAAAGGAGGTTCCAATCAGATTACAAATTGTTAACATGATTACATTAGTTATCTTATTTGATTAATGCTAATACTTGTAAATATTATCAGGCATCTATACTTATAACTTAAGTTAACAACAAATCAAGTTCCTTTCATAGCTCAGGTATCGGTTATACTATACAGTATGAGCCATGAAAGTGCCAAGCATTTGTTGTACCAAGTGTTATACAACATAAATCTAAATTAGTCATTTAACAAGCAAAGTATTAAAAAGTGAACAAGATAACAAATATAAAACATGTTAGTATCAAATATTAAAGTCCATGTTGAGTTTACACTACATTTATTATTACATCATTAGTGTAACGTTTTCACCTTGACGTAATAAATTTAACTAAATATAATGAAAGAAAGAAAAATAAAAAAAATAAAAAAGATAAAAGTTAACTAATTAAATGAAAGGAAATGAAAGGCATAAACAAGATATTAATGAAAGCAAAACATAAACATTACAAAAAATACAAAAAGAAAAAGCAAGAGCATGATCTTGATCTAGAGATCAAGATGCCTAAATGCATAACAAATATCTCCTTTTATAGGCCAAAATTAAAAATTATTGATTTGATGACTAATTGATGAGTGGGTGACCAACTATTGACTTGGAGACAATCCTTATCTTCTCTTGTCTGCCTAAAATATCATTGATAACGTCAAAATTGGAATCACTTGAAATATAAAAGTTGTAGAAAATTGTGTTAGCTTTACAGGAAAAAAAATGGAGGTCATTTGGACTTCTAGAACTCTAAATATGACCAAACACTAAACAGTGCGCGGGCTGTAGGATAAATTCAGACTTATTTGTTGTTACTATAATTTGAGCTTGAAAATGACCTTTTTAAATCTTGAGCTCCATATAAAAGTTGTAGGCCCATGTCTTACCTTTCCATCCATATAAAGTAGACCTAAATCCAAGATCTATAACTCCAGATATGACCAAATTACCAAATAGTGTTCTGATTTGGACTACATCAATATCTTTTTTCTAAGTTTGGTCATCTCTTGGTCCTTTTAATTTCAGTTCTTAAATTTATCAATTCATCCTTTTATTTATATGACAGGCCTGAATTTAATATAAATATTTACCATAAATTAAAGATATTTTATATTATTAGATATGTTATTATAAAACATGTTTTAGTTAAGGAGTTATTGATATTTCAAATGCAAAATGATGATATAAAACCTTGATAAAAATACACTTTGAAGTACTAATCATCAAGGAGCCTTCAAACTATTGACAAATAAGACATCTTTTTATAAATAAAGAGTTACATTGTAGTTTTACCCTAATGACTCTTCATTTGACAAATAAAAATATAAACTAGTAAAAATTTGATAAATTAAGACTAGGGCCTTATCATGCCCAAAGTTACCCTTTTAGTTCAACTCATGAATGGTATGTTTTCAAAAAAAATAATCTATGATGCATAACTACATGATAATAAACAAGTAACCATTCAAAAGCGCAAAATAACCTCACTTATCTACTTCTACCAGTTCAGCATAAATACATTTAAATAAAGACTCACTTAGGTAATGCTCTTGAAAGGTTTAAAGTCTTATCACCTATACATATATAATGTTAAATAAGGCTACTCACCTACTAAGTGTATCAACCACCTTGTTAAGACTACCCGACTTCTACCTTAAAGAAATATTAAAATCCTATATAAAAGATACCCATTTAGCATGTTGTTGACTTAATTTATATTACCCATTGATTTACATTAAAGATTTATCATTAATAATAGGTATGAACTCCTTTTAAACAAGATAATTTTGTTAATGCCTAAGTAATGATATTGAACTTTGGATCATATGTGAAGTAATTATTTTTGAAATTGGACATCTTCTCATAAAAAAATGATTTGTCTCTCATCCTAGTTAAGAACACCCTCAATACCTAATCTTGATGCATCTTAGTTACCTCAAACCACTTATCAAAATTAAAGAATGCTAACACATGAGCCTCAATTATCTTCTAGTTCACTAACTAAAAATTTACTTTTGCTTCTTTAATCCATAAAGAAATATGCCTTTTAGGCACTTAGTAATATACATGATTAGTATTTAAAAGTTCATTCTCAGTAAAGCTTTATATCATTATATTGTATTTAAAATGTCATTAAATTTCCTAACTTAAGCATATTTTATAATAACATGTTTGATAATATAAGATAACTTTAATTTATGGTAAATATTCATTTTAAATGCAGATATATCTCACAATTCAAAGGGTTGATTGATGTGATTAACTATTAAAAATGAAAGCACAAAAAAAAAGGTTATGTTTAGAAAAAAGATGCTAATTTAATTCAAACTGGAACACTATTCAATTATTGGGTCATATCTAAAGCTATATATCTTGGATTTTAATTTGGTTTATATGGCTAGAAAGTTGAGATATAGACTTAAAATATTCATGAGAGTCTATAACTCAGTTCTTCTATTTGGAAGTCCAAATCTTAACATAAAAAAAGTCCAAATTTATCTTGCAGCCTCAACATTATTTAGTGTTTAGTCCATATCTCCAGTTATATAAGTCCAAATAAGCTCACTTATTTTTTATTGGAAAGCTGAGATAAATTTCTAGAACTTTCATGAGACTATTAGTTCAAATTCTTATGTTAGTAATCACGTTTTATTTAGATAAGAAGATAAGGGTTGTCACCAAATCAAGAGATGGCCACCCATTTAATAATTAACCATCAAATTAATAGTTTTAAATTTTATCCTATAAAAGGAGGCATTTGCCATACATCTAGACATCTTAGTTTTCATATCAAAATCATTTCCTTGCTTTCTTTCCTTGTACTTTTAATATTCTAGTTTTATTTCATGTTATAGTTTCTTTAATATTTTGTTTATGCCTTTCATTTCGTTTACTATACTTATATAATTATGTTTTCATCTTATTTATTTATTTATATTTCTCTTCTTTATAATGTTTAGCTAAGTTTAATATATCAAGATGAAAAGGTTTTCCTGATAGTGTTAGGATATGTATAATATAAACTTCAATACTTATATCCAAGAAAATTTGCTATTAACATGTCTTATCATTTTTATCTTATTAATTTTTAATATCTTATTTATTAAATGGTTAATCTAGATTTGTATTATATAATACTTGGTACAATAAATGCTTGATATTTTCACAGCCAATCATATGGTATAACATATACATGTGCTATGAAAGGAACTTGAATTATTGTTAACATAAGTTAGCATTATGAATTCCTAACAATATTTAAAAGTTTGTTGTTACTTAAATAAGATAATGAATGTGATTATATTAACAATTTATAATGAGCCATTAATCACAAATCATCTGATTAAAATCTTTTTTGTATGTGGTTTTCAGTTGAGTAATAAAAAGAGTTTATATTACATTTATTTTTAATACCATTAATGGATCCTCTAACCTTAATATTTGTTTTTATAATTGTTTAACTCTCACATTAATCTTACATTTTAAAGTCCTCTCTAACTTATTATTATTGTTATTATTTATAATATATATAGTTAACCTCTTGTGATTCAACTCTGATCTTGTCGGGTTATTTATTATTTCGACACTTCTGTATTTGAGATAAGATATTAATCTTTTGATTGTGTCAATACACAATTAAGGAATTAAAAATTCTAATAAACTATTTATAGAGGGATGTGAGATTATAAACACTTTGGACATTGTTATAATTGTCCTCTCAAAGCGAGATCTAAATGGTGATGGAGGAAAGAACAATGAATTCTTATTTCTTATTAATAGAAATAAAATGGAGTTAATGCCTAGTATTTTGGTTACTAAGAACCTTAACTAGTCTCAGAGTTTCAATAAAGATATTAGTTATATATAAGAAGGATGTTTCACCCCTACTATACCTTAACTAAGAAAAATTGCATTGTTTGTTTGTTTGATATAAACTAAGGTATTTGTTATGTTTTCTAATCATTAGTAATCTCCATTCAAATCACTAAATCTTTATATGACATCTTCTTACACTTTGTTTTTACGATCATCAAGCATTTTTTATTTTTTATACAATAATATGTTCTCTACTTAAACTTGTTGAAAACTCATCTTCCTTATAGAAAAAAACTCCCACATAAATAAAAGTCAAAGGTGACATTTTTCATACAAATAAAGGTGATGTTTATATAGTAAGTATTTTCTTCTTCATGTTTTCCAATTAAAATCTAAGCATGATTGTTTAAAAGACTTGGGGGAGTTTATATTACCAAAAAAAAATTAATTCCCAACTATTTAAGCCATATCAAATGGTTGGAATTTTTTTTCTTTATGCCAATACCAACCCTAGTCTTTTTAGTCTTGCCCTGGCACACCTCTCAATTCATTTTTTGAGTTACCATTACCCATGTGTATAATTTTTTTTATACTTATTTTTTCTATACACACAATATTTTTTGGGTATAGTAGACAACATTTTCTTCATCGATGATATTATCCTTTATTAATATTTTCTCCAATAGCATACTTAGTATGACACAATAACCAACATACTCACCATATCTACCCGAAGGTATCTCATTATTATAGAATGTACCTATCTAAAAAATATTATATATAGAAAATATTGCAATCATACTCTTGTGTGGTAATCCTTACTATTCTGATTGTATATTGCTCCCCCCATACACACACATAGAAAGGGTTGGCTAGCCAATAGGTTAAGCCTCCTAATGACTTTCAACTGACTATTAAAGCTTTTTGCCGTCAAAACTCTTCTCCCTTTCCCTCTTTATAGCCAACCTTCTTTATGCTTTTCTTAAATGGATTCCACTACTACCATCGACTTCTCCCTCACCACCAATGGTAGTACAACTGATTAGTCATCTATAAGTTGTTGCTGGTGGTCTTTTTCCTTCACAACAGATGCCTCCATTTGCAAAACATGTCTCTGATTCCATCTCACAAATTTCTACCATTATTTTGCACCTTATAAGAACATACACTCCAACTATTATTTCTTTATCAAACACCCATCAAGTTGTTTCATTAAAACTTACGAACACAAATTATCTTTATTGACGAATGCAGATAAAGCTCTATCTCTGTGGTCAAAATGTTTTTCACTTTGTTGATGGCTAAGTATTTTGTCCTCCATCTCATATTTTTTGACAGTTTTACTTGTTCTTCCTCTATAATCAACCTTTCTTTTCTTTGTTAGAAGCTACATGATCAATTTATTTTCAATGCATTACTCTCCCCTCTCTCTATGGATGTGTTGTATCTCATGGTAGATTATTCTACCTTGCATTATGTTTGGTGCACTACTGAGAAAACATTTGCATCTCTGTATAATTCTCGTATCATACAACTACATGGCTCATTTCAAGACCTTCAGCAAGGAGACTTATCGTTTAGTATTTAAATGCAACAAGCCAAATCATTATTTGATAAATGGGTTATTGTTGTTCACCCCATGTCTCTTAAAGACTTTAATCTCTATATGTTTCATAGCCTTCATAATGAGTTTAAAGACTTGGAAACGAGTCTCATAACCAAGGAAAAATTGATGTCATATGCTAATCTTCACAACCACCTTTTTACCTATGAATTTATGTACAAGAACTCCTTTCATTTCATAGATGTTACTCCCTTTCTATAATTTTCTCCAATACCACATCCACCTACTTATCTTGCTATGTCTCATCATAGCTCAAATTTCAGCTACAACAGGGGTCACTTTTGAGGTAATTGGTGTCTCAACAATAATTATTACACTTACCAGAACAGGGGTCAATCTGCTGCAAATTGGCGGTCAAAAAATTGGTAGCAAACTAGGCACAACTTAGAGGCTGGGTAGTGGTCTGGATAGCAGCATGCTACCAATTATGCTCCAGTTTTTGTCACACAGTTCCCTATTATCTACAGTTTCATAGTAGTACCAGCAACCCATTCCTCACCTTACTGTTAGGAATGTTTCTACCACAATTTGGTTCCCCGACGCCAATGCAAATCAACAAGACACACTTGATCTTGCAAATTTTATCAATTCTGCACCCTATCTTAGTAAGGATTATTTGTATGTTAGTGACGGTAAAGGCCTTGAGATATCCTATATTAGACATACTACGTTACATTCCTCAAAATGTATTTTTACATGATTTAATGTTCTCTATGTACCTCATATTACCAAACCATTGTTATCTGTTAAAAAATTCTATTATGATAATCATATTTATTTTAAATTTCATGCTTTTATGTTTTATATCAAGGATCTAATGACAAAAAAATTCTCCTTTGCGGTCAAGTAATGATGGTCTTTATGTCATCTCCGAGTCTTCTGTCACGTTAGTTTCTCAATCTTTTTTATCTTCTTACATCTCTATAACTACCAACCTGTGACATCATCATTTGGGTCATCCATCCCCTCGTATTTTAAATTTATTAGTTTTCGGTAATAAAATCATATGTACTTTTAGACATTCTCTTACTCAGTATCAAGATTGTTCGTTAAACAAGTTGTCATATCAATCATTACGACCTACATGTCATAAAACTTCTGCCCTACTTGATTTAATATTTAGTGTTGTTTGGGGTCTTGCCCCTGTGTTTCTTTTGATGTCTTTCATTGCATTGTTATATTTGTTGATGTGCATACCCAACATATATGGTATTATCCACTTATTGCCAAATCCAATGTGTCTTCCACTTTTCAATGTTTTCAAACACTTATTGAGTGTTAATTTTCACTTATACTAATGTTTTCAAACACTTATTAAGTGTTAGTTAAATTTGTTCAAACTAATTAGGGTGATGAATATTATAAGTTAAATAAATTCATTTAAACCATTAGTATTCATCATCAGTTAATCTATCCTTATACTTATATTGTCAAAACTGGTTTAACCCTTTTAAGCAATTGTAGTGCACCATTGTGATTTTGGAACTACATTTTTTAATCATCGTTATATCTTATTAATCACATATCTACTCTTGTTCTCCAAATAAATTTCCATTTGAGTGTCTATTTTGTCATACTCTTAATTATAATTTTCTAAGTTATTTTAAGAGTCTTTATTTCCTCTTTTTGCATCTATATCATGCTCATAAATTACATTTTCGGTCCTTTCCATGTGTGTTCTTAGGATATAGCCCATCTCATCTTGGTTATCGTTGTTTTGATTTAGCATCTCCTCGTATTTATGTCTCTCTTCATGTTTGTTTATATGAAAATGTCATTCCTTTTACGAATAATGACTAGGTAATACATTCATCAGTACCCTCCATAGAACTTGCATATCTTCTATCCTTGAACTCTCCTATACTTTTTCAGCCTACTACTTCCCAAACTAGCTCCAACAGCTACCCAGTTTTGCCCTCTACCACACTCTAATAGCCCACCCATTTGCCTATAAATTCTACCACCTTTTCCTCACTGTCTAGCACTGTTATATTGTCACTATATGCTTGTCTTTCCAATGATAATTATATAAGAATAGGTTCCTATCATCAGATGTGCATGTTCTCAGGTCTGCTACAGTAGAACAACCTAATTCTACCATAGCTTCACTAGTATCTATAGTGTAGACTAGTCCCTTAACTAATTCTCTAGTAAGTTTGTAACTTTATATAAATCTATCCTCCTATCTTATTTAACCACTTCTAAGTATAAGTTTCTCTTTTCTATGCCCAACTACTCATCAACATCATATGGTCCTCCATTCTAAATAACCCAAGACAACACTATCGACAGCCACCACCATAACCTTTACTACCTCCTTCAATCAGGTAGTTTCTCCTTTCAATCACGAGTCACTTGTTTTTAATATTGTTAACAGGTATGAGGCGTGCCAACATTCTATGCAAGAGGGCATTCAGGCTTTATGTGCTAATAGAACTTGGATATTGGTGTCATTTTATCCTTCCATGAATGTTGTTAGTAGCTAGTGGGTTTACAGTAGTAAACCCAAAACTGATGGCAGCATTGAAAGATATAAGGTGTGTCTAGGTGCTATAAGTTTCACCCAGTAGGAAGGTATTGATTGCTCCAAAACCTTTAGTTTTGTTATCAAACAAGCAATCGTTAGATTGGCCTTTTCCATTATGGTTTTGTGTGATTGGAAAATTCATTAGCTTGATATCTATAATGTCTTTATGAAAAGGTCTATATGAAACAACCCTCAGGTTTTATTAACTCGACTCTCCCCTTTCATGTATACAAATTGTGTAAGTCCATATATAGTTTAAAACAGGGTCTATGGGTTTGGTACACTCATCTGAATGACTTCCTACTATTTATCAATTTTTATGCTTTTAAGGTGGATACCTTATTATTTATCTTCTCTGCTGGTAGTAATATCTCCTATGTCCTGGTCTATATTGATGATATTATACTTACAGATAGCAATTCCTTCTTACTTTAACATCTAATCCAGCTATTGAGCTTAGAATTTAAGCTTTACGACCTAGGTCCTATTCACTATTTTTTAGGTATTGAGGTTCAATCTACTAGTATAGATCTTTTGCTCTAATAATATAAATATACACTTGACATCCTTACTTGGACTGGTATATTATCTTACAAACTTGTTGATACTCCTATTTTTACATCCAAAGATATTAAACTGCCATATGCCATATCCTTTGTTTTTTTTATCCAAAGCTACTATCGATTTTATGGAAATTAGTAAGCAACTATAGTTGCCTATTGATTAGTTCTTAAAAGTGCATTTTTATCGAGGTTTTATATCATCATTTTACACTTCAAATATTAATAACTCCTTAACTAAAACATGTTTTATAATAACATATCTAAGAATATAAGATACTTTTAATTTATGGTAAATATTCACTTTAAATGTAGGCCTATCACATAAATAAAATAATTGATTAATGAGTTTAATAACTAAAATTGAAAGGATAAAAAAATGGCTAAACTTAGAAAATAGATGTTGGTGAAGTCTAAACTGGAACACTATTCATTAATTAGGTCATATTTGGAGCTGTGGATCTTAGATTTAGGTCTGTTTTATATAGATTGAAAGGTAAGATATAGGCTTATAACTTTTATATGGAACCCAAGATTTACAAAAGTCATTCTCAAGTCCAAATTATAGCAACAACAAAGAAGTTTGAATCTATCTTGTAGCTCGAACATTATTCAATGTTTGGCCCATATTTGTAGTTCTAGAAGTCCAAATGACATCTAAGTTTTTTTCTTTGGAAACCTAAGATAATTTCTTACAACTTTCATGTTTTCAAGTGGTTTTAATCCTGACATTATCAATGATGTTTTGGGTAGACAAGAGAATATAAGGATTGTCAACAAGTTAAGAGTTGGCCACCCACTTATCAATTAGTTATCAAATCAATAGTTTTAAATTTTGGCCTATAAAAGAAGACATTTTCCATGCATTTAGACATCTTGGTCTCCAAATCAAGATCATACTCTTGCTTTTTATCTTTATATTTTTATAATGCTTAAGTTATGCTTTCATTAATATCTTGTTCATGCCTTTCATTTTCTTTACTTTACTTAGTTAACTTTTATCTTATTTATGTTCTAGTTTTGTTTATTTATTTTTCTTTCTTTCATTATGTTTAGTTAAGTTTATCATGTCAAGGTGAAAATGTTACATTAATGGTGTAAGAATAAGTATAGTGTAAACTTAACATGAACTTTAATGTTTGATACTAACATGTTTTGTATTTGTTATCTTATTCACTCTTTAATAATTTTCTTCCTAAATGACTAATCTAGATTTATATTATATAACATTTGGTACAAAAATGCTTGGCATTTGCATAATCCATACTGTGTGGTATAATCAACACCTATGCTATAAAAAGAACTTGATTTTTGTTAATATAAGTTATAATCATGAATGCCTAACAACATTTACAAGTATTAATATTACTTAAATAAGATAACTAATATCACCATGTTAACAATTTATAACCTGATTGTGACCTCTTTTGTGTGTGGTTTTCAATTGAATAATAAGAGTTTATACTATACTTGTTTGACATACCATTAGTGGATCCTCTAACCTTGACATTTGTTGTTATCATTGTTTAATCCTTACACTAATCTTTCATCTCAAAGTTTTCATCAACTTCTTTTTCTTTTTCACTATCACTACTACTATTGTTACTATTATTGTTGTTGTTGTTGTTGTTATATTATTATTATCTATAATTTATATAATTAACCTCCTTGTAGTTCGACCTTTATCTTGCCGAATTATTTATTACTTCGACACTCTTGTACTTGGAAGAAGATATCAATCTTTGGGTGGTGTCACCCATTTTTTTTATTAAAATAGAGTACAAAGCCTTAGCTGATGGCACTGCTAAGGTTATCTGGCTTTAGTATTTATTGACAAATCTTTAGATTCTATCTGTTTCTGCTCCTACCATTTGGTGTGATAATCTTGGTGCCACTTACTTTTTTGTGAATCTTGTTTTTCATTCTCAAACAAAATATGTTGAGGTTGATTATTATTTTGTCTAAGATAGAGTAACGAAGAAGGAGATTCAGATTTATTTTATTTCCTTTCAAGATTAACTAATAGATGTCTTTACTAAGCTACTTCCTACTGACACGACGAAAAGATTAATGTCTTCTCCCAAGTGCAGGAGTGTCGAAGTAATAAATAACCCGGCAAGACCGGGTCGAACCATAGGGAGGATATTGTACAAATTATAAATAACAACAATACAACAACAACAATAATAACAATAATAATAATAATAATAATAATAATAATATTAGTAGTAATAAAGAAAGAGAAGAAGAAGATGATGATGATGATGATGAGATATTAAAGTAAGGATTAACAATCATAATAACAAATGTCAAGGTTAGAGGTTCCACTAATGGTATGTCAAACAAGTATAGTATAAACTCTTATTGTTCAATTAGAAACCACACATAAAGGAGGTTCCAATCAGATTATAGATTGTTAATATGATTACATTAGTCATCTTATTCAATTAATGCTAATACTTGTAAATTTCGTCAAGCATTCATGATTATAACTTATGTTAACAACAAATCAAGTTTCTTTCATAGCTCAGGTGTCGGTTATACCATACAGTATGGGCTATAAAAGTGCCAAGTATTTGTTGTACCAATTGTTATACAACATAAATCAAGATTAGTCATTTAACAAGCAAAGTATTAAAGAGTGAACAAGATAACAAATATAAAACATGTTAGTATTAAACATTAAAGTCCATATTAAGTTTATACCATACTTATTCTTACACCATTAGTGTAACCTTTTCACCTTGACATAATTAACTTAGCTAGACATAATGAAAGAAAGAAAAATAGATAAACAAAATAAGAACATAAAAGTTAACTAAGGAAAGGAAAGGAAATGAAAGGCATAAACTTGATATTAATGAAAACAAAGCATAAAGAATACAAAGAGAGAAAACAAGAGCATGATCTTGATCTGGACACCAAGATGCCTAAATGCATGGCAAATGCCTCCTTTTATAGGCCAAAATTGGGAACTATTGATTTGATGACTAATTGATGAGTAGATGGCCAACCCTTGACTTGGTGACAATCCTTATCTTCTCTTGTCTGCCCAAAACGTCATTGATGACGTCAAAATTAGAGCCACTTGAAAACATGAAAGTTCTAGGCAATTGTCTCAGCTTTCTTGTGTAAAAACTTCAGCTCATTTCGACTTCTAGAACGCCAGATATGGCTAAAATACTGAACAGTGCTCAGGCTGGAGGACAGATTCGAGATTCTTTGTTGTTGCAATAATTTGGACTTGCAAATGGCCTTTTTAGATCTTGGGCTCCATCTGAAAGTTGTAGGCCTATGTCTTACCTTTCCATCCATATAAAGTAGGCCTAAATCTGAGATCTATAGCTCCAGATATGACCCAATTACCGAACAGTGTTCCAGTTTGGATTGCATCGACATCTCTTTTCTAAGTTTGATCATCTCTTTGCCTTTGCAATTGAAGTTCTTAAAGTCATCAATCAATCCTTTCATTTATGTGATAGGCCTGCATTTAAAATGAACATTTACCACAAATTAAAGGTATCTTATATTATTAGATGAATTATTATAAAATGTACTTTAGTTAAGGAGTTATTGATACTTTAAGTGCAAAATGATGATATAAAACCATAATAAAAATGCATTTTTGAGTACTAATCACCTACTGTCTCATTTACTGCCTTTTGTTTTAAGTTTCAGGTTGCTCCTTCACCCTCAGTTTGAGGGGGCATATTATAGAACATACATATATAGAAAATGTTATAGTCATACTCTTGTGTCGTAACCCCCATCATTCCTATATATATATATATATATATATATATATATAGGATTGGCTAACCCATAGGTTAAACATCCTAATTATTCTGAACTCTCATCAATTTCTCCACTAATAATATATCTCCTTCATCTACAATGTCCAAAACCTATGTGTATAAATACACTTAGTCACCAATAATTTAGAAAATATTAAACCACATAAAAATAGCCATAAAAAGCAA
Organism: Populus ilicifolia; assembly: GCA_015708895.1. Lineage (NCBI taxonomy): Eukaryota > Viridiplantae > Streptophyta > Magnoliopsida > Malpighiales > Salicaceae > Populus > Populus ilicifolia. The sequence continues at coordinate 167,475 of SRLM01001023.1, forward strand.
GGCTATAAGCAATGAAATGGGTGCAATACACATAATTCTAACTACATATATAAAGCATTATGCCATAACCTAGCCTAGCCAAACCAAGTTACACATTCTCTAACCATTACATCCAAATGTGTACAAGTTTATTTTATTTTTCTCCTCTTATATATTATTTTATATTTCTATTTTTATTAATTTTAATATCAAAGTATTTTTTGATAGTATGAGAACAACTAAGCTAAAGAAAAGTCTACATTTAAGCTATCAATACACTAGTCCAAGATGCAACCATGAAAACCTAATATTCTAACATGTTTTAATGATTTCATCATTATCCATTAAAATTATTATTTTAACAGAAAAAAAGAAGGAGTTGTAACTTGAACTCAAGTAAACTACATTTTGCCCTTATATATTCCAGCTTCTTTGAAAAGAAGATGATAAAAAAAGTGATCTATTTAATCCCAAGATATCAATAACATTGAAATTTCTTAAAAACTACAAAGATAATGTTAGGAAATTTAAAATTAAAGGGATGAAAGTGGAATATTAATAAATTTATTGGAGCATTATTGTACTTTAGTTAATTGGAATGGTCCTAAAAATTGAATTCATGCAAGTATCTTAGCAAAATAGTAATGGACCATCATTTTGGCACTTACAATTCAAGGCCTTTAAGTTATTCATTATTAGTATTTCAAGAAAGACAAAATGAACTAGTGAATGAACATGTTAAGTACTCAAGGTATATTTGGTATAATGTAATGCATCACGATTAATACTTAATAGTATATTTTTATCAAGGTTTTATATCATCATTTTGCACTTAAATTATTAATAACTCTTTAACTAAAACATGTTTTATAATAACATATCTAATAATATAAGATACTTTTAATTTATGGTAAATCTTCATTTTAAATATAGGCCTATCACATAAATGAAAGGATTGATTGATTGATGAGTTTAAGAACAAAAATTGAAAGGATAAAGAGATGACCAAACTTAGAAAAGAGATATTGGTGCAGTTCAAACTGTAATACTGTTTGGTAATTAGGTCATATCTAGAGCTTTAGATCTCGGATTTAGGTTTATTTTATATGGATGGAAAGGTAAGACATAGACCTACAACTTTCATATGGAGCCTAAGATTTAGAAAGACCATTTTGAAGTTCAAATTGTAGCAACAATAAAGAAGTCTGAATTTGTCCTCTAGCCCACGCATTGTTTAGTGTTTGACCCATATCTTGAGTTCTAAAATTTCAAATGACCTCCACTTGTTTTTCTAGAAAGCTAAGACAATTTTCTACAACTTTCATGTTTTCAAATGGTTCCAATCCTGATGTTTTCAATGACGTTTTGGGTAGACAAAAGAAGATAAAGATTGTCACCATGTCAAGAGTTGACCACCCACTCATTAATTAGTCATCAAGTCAATAGTTTCTAATTTTGGCCTATAAAAAAAAAGCATTTGCCATGCATTTAGACATCTTGGTTTTCAAATCAAGATCATGCTCTTGCTTTCTCTCTTTGTATTTTTGTAATGCTTAAGTTTTGCTTTCATTTACTTTGTTAACTTTTATCTTATTTATGTTCTTATTTTGTTTATTTATTTTTCTTTCTTTCTTTATGTCTAGCTAAGTTTATTATGTCAAGGTGAAAAGGTTACACTAATGGTGTAAGAATAAATATAGTGTAAACTTAATATGAATTTTAATGTTTGATACTAACATGTTTTTTATTTGTTATCTTGTTCACTCTTTAATAATTTGCTTGTTAAATGACTAATCTAGATTTATGTTGTATACCACTTGGTACAACAAACGCTTAACACTTTTATAGTCCATACAGTATGGTATAACTGACACCTGAGGTATAAAAGGAACTTAATTTGTTGTTAACGTAAGTTATAATCATGAATGCCTAACGAGATTTACAAGTATTAGCATTAATTAAATAAGATAACTAATATAATCATGTTAACAATGTGTAATCTGATTAGAACTTTCTTTGTGTGTGGTTTCCAGTTGAATAATAAGAGTTTACACTATACTTGTTTGACATACCATTAATGAATCCTCTAGCTTTGACATTTATTGTTATCATTGTTTAATCCTTATGTTAATCTTTCATCTCAAAGTTTTCATCAATTTCTTTATTACTACAACTATTGTTGTTGTAGTATTATTGTTATTTATAATTTATACAATGAAACTCCTTATGGTTCAACACCAGTCTTGCCAAATTATTTATTACTTTGACACTCCTACACCTGGAAAAAGACATCAATCTTATGGTCGTGTCAAGTTTTTGGCGCCGTTCTCGGGGAGGTAAGTTCTTGTACAAATTATAGTATTTATTTTATTTTCTCTTTTCACTTTTTTTGTATATAACTTTATTTCTCTTTTTTTTTCCCTTTTATTCTATTCCTACAAGTGCATGAGAGTGTGGTCACGTACATTAAGTAGTAGGCTTTATAGGGTATCCTTATTATTTTTAAAAAATATAGCCGAAGAAGATAATCAATCACTTCATAATAAGAATAATAAGAATAACCATGCTAAAACACTTAGAGACCACATGAATCCCACAAGAACAAGTGCACCATCATGCATAATTTTTTCTCCTTATGTATCTCATTTTAATTTGAAGCTAGACATTATTCAACTTTTATCTCCTTTTCATAGCTTAGATTTAGAAAATCCATAATTGCATTTAAGAGAATTTGAGAAAGTCTGTAACACCTATAATTCAAATTGTAGCATGAACACCATTAAATTAAAGTTTTTTTTATTATTAAAAGATAAAGTTAAAATATGACTATAAAATTTGAGACTAGGATCCATTCATACTTGGGATAAAATGCAACAATAATTTTTAAAAAAGTTTTTTCCATCTTACAGAACAAACTCTTTCAAAAAATAAATCATCAATTTTACTTAAAAACCAGGAGAAACATTTTACTAATGTTGAGATAGCTATCGAGACTTACGTAATACTTTTCCTTATCATGGTTTTGAAACATGCAGATTGGTTTCATATTTTTATGAAGGTTTAACACTTAGAGATAGGTAAATGGTTGAATTGATGTGCAATGGAACTTTTGAAAATAAAGACCCTAATGAATCAATGCAATACTTACACTTGTTAGCTGAAAATACTCAAAATTAAGATATCGCGGATACTTATGAGGCATCGAGTAAAACTCAATCTCATACATCTAATAGAGGTATGTACAACTTTAGGGAAGATCATGACCTTTGTTGCATGTGTGCAGCGTCATGGCGTGTTTTCCACTTTATCCAATGAACATGTATATGGTATCTATCTAGCAAATATGGGGAGACAAAAAAATATTGTTTTTTATCAGTGAAAAATAGAATAAGAGTCGCCACCTATTATTTTGATCACTAGAAACCTTAACTAATCTCAAAGATCGTGTACGGGGACTGGTTGCGTAAAGGGAAGGTATTAGCACCCCAAATACGCCCTACCTAAGGTAAGCTGCATTGTTTGATTGTCTGTTAAGGTGTTATTGTATTTCTAGTTGTTGGTCTGCCTATGGTTTAAAAAAAATCCTCTTTAATAAGGAGGTTCTTATCTTATCGGATAACTCTAACCTAAACACAAGAATTTAATATTTGAAATACGTCTTATGTATAAGATCGTAGCCCTAGATATTAAAAGAAAACAAAATAATCTTTTTGAAATTTTTGAAATATTGGCCTAGTTTCTCATGGCTTGAATAAACTGGTTATTAAAGCCAAAATGCATGCTAATACATTTATTGTTTTGAAATTTCCTTTGTTGGTAGAAAATATGATGATGATGATGATGATACACACACACATTGGAGAGACTAGGCCGTATGTATGAAAATAAAACTTTTTTATTTTTTGATGACTTGATGAAAATCGGATATTTTAATACCGAATTTATATCTTTACAGTATAAAAATACAAACTGATATTGATCAAAATGTAATAACAAAACTTATAGAAAATCACAGATTCATTGAAAAAAATTTTGAAGAATTTTTATTTTATAATTTTTTTTTGGCAAATTTCACTATTCACGTGAAATATAATTCACGTGAATAGTAACAGTAACATTTCACTATTCACACAAAATTACAATTCACGCAAATAGTGAAATAACATTTCACTATTCAAGTGAATTATGTTTCACTTGAACAATAAAATGCGAGGAAATGGTGCAGACATAGCGACAAGAAGGGGTGGATAAACTTAGTGGCAGAAAACGATGCTGACGATGATGGCAGACACTCCTAGTGATGCTAGTGGTCGGTTTAGGTTGCAGATGGCGGTTCTAAGTGGCGGCTTCTCCTCCTTTCTCCTCTATTTCTGCTTTTCCCCTATCTGTCTCTGTTTTTGCTTCCTTTTTTTTTTTCTCACGGTATAGGGTTGTTATCAATGATGGAGAGGAACGCAGCAACTAGAAGTGGCTTTAGGGTGGTGCTAGTAGTGGCAGCGGCCTGGTTTGGGCTGCAAATGGTGGTTCCACGTGGCGGCTTCTCCTCCTTTCTCTTCTGTTTCTGCTTTTCCCCTGTCTATCTTTGTTTTTGCTTCTTATTTTTCTCACGGTACAGGGCTGTTATCAATAATAGGGAGTAAAGGCAACAACTGGTAGTAGCTCTAGGGTGATGCTGGTGGCAGCGGCCTAGGGAGCTGATTCTGGAGAAGGGAAAGCCTATGTTGATGCTGGTCTCCTCAGCTGGTTCCCTGGTTCAAAAGAAAGTTGAAGTTGATGATGATGGTGGCTTCCTTGGTTTTTTCCTTCATTTTGGAAAAGATAAAAAAATCAATGGTCTCTCAACTCCTTGGTTGGTGTCGCTCTTAAATCTCCTCCCTCTTCTCCCTTCTTCCTCCTTTTCTCCCTTTTTCCTCCTTTTCTCCTTCCCTTTGGTCACTGTCTTTCTCTGGCTTTTATAAGCCAAGAAGAGCCTTGCGGTGATAATGGTACCCAGGACAAGCCCCATGATTTAAACAATTTGCTGCAAACCGTATCCCTGTTTTAATGCTGAAAACATCTTCCCCTCTTTTTTTCTTTCTTTTAATTTTTATATATATATATTTTTGTATTTTCTTATTTTTACTTTTTTGTTTTGTGGGAACCCAAAAATAAGTAACAACAAATGCCCCCTATTTACAATGCTTACAAAACAAAACTCTTCAATGTTTTGCACAGTAAGCTTTGTAAAGAAGAAAAGAAAAATGATCTCATTGTTTTGGGCAACGTGCCCCTTTTTAAGAAGAATGGTTTATTTTTAGGGGCGACCAGTGATTATGCATCAAAAGTATCATTAAGTCTCTTATTTTA
>SRLM01001024.1:0-12129 GCA_015708895.1 Populus ilicifolia
CCTGCACTTGGGAGAAGACATCAATCTCTTTGTCGTGTCAAGATACTAAGAGACGCCATATTTATTTGTTTGAAAATGTGTACTCAAAAAGCCAAAACTATATAAAAAAATCTAAATAGTAGCCAAATGACACGTCATCTAGGTTATACCCTAGAAATTATGGTTTTTAACTTGGGATTTGAAAAAAAAATAATTTAGTCCTTGTTCTTCCAATTATTTTTAATTGCAACCATAATTGTCTCTTAAACTTTTATTTTATGTAGTGTCAGCCCTACCAAACTTAACCATTAGTCCCAAAGTTAGCCACCTATTTCCTTTTAGTCCTTGGTTATGAATTTGTGTATTTTTATCTTTAATTGATTAACAAAATTTTAATTTCTTTAATTTGACCCTTAATTTGATTAATTTTGACCCCTACTTTCATGTTTCTTTTTTAATTTTATCATTGGCTATGGAGTTTCTTAATAAGTCCCTAATTGAACATTAAACTTCAATATTTATGCAATTAAGCCATTGATTTGATCAAATTAACTCTTTAAAATTGTAATTTAACTCTTATAATTTAATTTATTTCAATTAAAGCTTAAAATGACTTGAAAAATCAAGTTTTCTTCTGATTAAACCATCAATATATTTAATTAGACCTTCCAAAATTCTCATTGAGTCCTTACCTATCCAAATTTGTGTTTCATTGCCCAAAAAATATTTTTACTAATGGCCCCTTTGTCAAATAGAATAAAATTGTCAATTTTACTAATCTTATATATTTTGGTCGTCTAACTTTTCATATTATTATTTTGATTCTTTATCACCAACTTGGGTAATTTTTTAGGATTTCTTCATGGATGTCCTCTTGTATTTTGGATTTTGTTTCTTTTTTCTTTTATTGATTTTTTGTGTGGGATTAAAAGGGGGTAATAACATATTCTCATTCTTTGCAATGTTTAATAAGAAAAATCTCATCAAGGTTTTGTATATTAAGTGTCATAACTCAATTTTAGACCTCCCAAATTTATTTTATATAAAAGATATATTTTTAATTTATATTAAAAATATAAAAATTTAAAAATATTTTTAGGACACAAGAAGATAAGCTTTTGAACTGCAAAATACCAAAATACCAGAAGAATAGTCAAATTAGGATGTTTCAACACGATGGGACGAATAAAGGGAAAAAATCAAGGTTGAAATCCAAACTTGACCAAAATTTAAAGAACTAATTAAGTCTAATGATTTAATTAAACTTCTAACAAGTTAAATTAATTTATTTAAGGACTTTATTGAAGAAAAATTAAGTTTAAAATTCAATTGGAAAAAAATTAGAAAAATTAATAAAGTTTAAGAACTTAATCAAACTTCTAATAGGTTTGGTGGATTTAAACATAACTCAATTGAAGAAAAATCAAGTTTGAAGTCTATATTTGAATTAATTTGCAAAGACAAGAAGATTAGGAACACAATTGAAACTTTAAAATGCTAAATTGGTATAATTAGAGACTTAATTGAAAAAAAAAATTAAAGTATAAAACTCAGTTTAGGATCACATTGAAAAAATCTGAAACCAAGAATTACTTTGTAAAAAGCATTAAAATTTGAGGGTTCAAGTGAAGGAGGCTAATGGTTAAATTGCAATGTATTCAAAAAATAACGGTTGATTGAGAGCTACATTGTAAAGTTTAGAAGTTTCAAAGACCAAATTAAAAATAAAAAACTATAATTTCACTGTTTATTTTCTTCTTACCCTAAAACAAAAGACAAAAGATGTTCAAGTGCCCACATTTTAGCTCTAATTTTCCTCTCACCCCTTCACCATATAACATACATGCCAACTTACATCCTGGTATTTTTACTTCACAATTAGTCAAATTTTAGTTCTTGCATTAAACACACTTACAAATTCTTTTCTAAAAACTTTACCTAGCATTACTCTGCTGCAAAAACAACCGTGTGTCCTCTCTCTTGTGAGTTGCAAACTATGATAAGCTTTTGTTATTTGCTTTAATGAATCACCAAGATTTATTCCTTAATATCAAAGGTCAAGATTCTATAAACCTATAAGCCCTATAACCTTCGCATTTCTTACATGAAAAGCTCACAAAACGCTAACCGATGTAGCGGGAGGAGGGAGATGAAAATTGCTATGAACTATATCTCTTAGCCAAGACTGCAGCAGCCTTACTCAATTTTTCTAGCCTGAAATAAACCCAGAAATAGCCCTCAAATCATCACAACCCCCATAGCAACCCCGGTGATATCTCCTTCCACAACAGCCACGGTGATATAAGATTCAGCCTCTCTTCTTAGTCTATCAGCAGCTGCAAGGTCTTCATCCTCTCAGTCCAGCAAATAGCAGACTGCTCTTTTCCTCCAGCTCAAAATTCAGCAACGGGAAGCAGCTTTACCTTCCAAGCCCTGCCACCTTGGCATCGTAACACCAGCATACAGCTTCTTTGCGTTGATGGCCTTCCAGCAACAGAGCAACATCAACGCTGGACAAAGTTGCAGCATGAGTTGTTAGCTGACAACAACAGCCCTGTTCCAAGCCGAGAACAGAAATTCTTCAGCTCAGCATCTCCTCTGAGCAGCAACATCTCAGGCTGACAGCTCCACCAGCTCCAAGCTCTACACCAACGCCTTTAACTCTTCTCCCTGCAACAGCAGCAGCGTTACTGCTTCCCAAAACCGGTGCAGCAGAGTTCGTAAGGTCTGGAAGTGTTGAAATCAAAGAAGACTAGGGGACCATTCCACTGCAAGATGAAGGTGACGTTATCCAAACAGCACTCGGAGAACGACCATAGTAGGGTTGGTGGGATAAATAACTCGTGGTTTTAAAACACTCAGAAAAAATAAAACATGATTTTATTTCAAAACAACAAGTTTACAAGATCAAATAAAAAACTCTCAATACTTACTCTTTTTTTTTCTCTACTATTTCTCTCTTTTCTTTCTCACACATAATAGCATAACCTTAATAGACTATTTATATACAAATTGAAAAATTGAAAGCCTAAAAATTCAAACTACAGCTGGTAGTTGATAATAAGTGGCTGCAGGTGATAATTGATGGTTAATTAAGTTTACCACAACAAATTCCTCCTTTAAAATCAATCAAGGGATGTCATGTCAAGTATGAACTTCAATCTGATAAATATTTCTCTCTTTAATGGCTTTGTAAAGATATCTGCAACTTGATCATTTGTTTTGCAGGATATCAATTCAACTTCTTTATTCTTCACATGCTTTCGGATAAAATAATGATGTATATCGATGTGTTTACTTCATTCATGATACACTGGATTCTTAGCTAATATAATCGTTGATCGATTATCAATATAAATCTTTGTAGGAATTTCTTGAAGAAATCTCAAAAACTTCAACATATTTTTTAACCATATTAAATGGCATACAACTGAGTTGGCAGCAACATACTAAGCTTTACAACTTGATGACCATATGAAAGATGTATCCCCCATGAAAAAGACAAATCCAGTTGTGCTTTTTCTTTTGTCAAGATCTTTACTCCAATCACTATCCGAGTAGCCAAGTGACACTGGTCTAGTGTCTTCGTAGAGTATATCCGTTCTGGTATATGTCAAGTACCTTAAGCTTCGTACTAACCTTTTAAAGTAAGTTGAATCAACATTTCCAACTTTGTTCTTCCTTAATTTTACTCTATTCTCAATTGGAGTTAATACCGGATTGCAACTTTCTATATTGAATCTTTTAAGAATATAATTGGCATAATCATTTTGGGATATAAAAATTCCTTCTTCTCTCTATCTTACTTCTAAGCCATGAAAATGTGTCATTAGACCAATATTTACTATCTCAAACTCCTATATCATGCTTTTCTTGAAGTCTTCAAACATGGTAGGATTGTTACCGATGAATATCAAGTCATCAATATATAGACACACAAATAATATGTTGTCATCTACTTCTTTCTTCACATATATTATGTGTTCATATGAACATTTTTCAAATTTATTGTCTTGAAAATACCTGTCAATTCTGGTATTCCAAGCACACAAAGCTTACTTAAAACCATAGAGGGTTTTCTTCAACTTATATACTTTGCCTTCATTTTCAGCTTCGAAGTATCCAAATGGTTGTTCAACGTAGATCTCTTTTTCTAGGAAGCCATTTAGAAATGATGACTTCATATTGAGTTGATAGATCTTTCATCTATGTTATGCAACTAGTAAGATCATTAATCTGATTGTCTTTAGCTGGGCTATTGGAGCAAATACTTCTCTATAGTCAATATCATTTCTCTATTTGTAGCTTTTTGCCACTAATCTTTCTTTATATCTTTGTACCTAGCCTTTTGCATTCTTCTTCATCTTATAGACCTATTTGACACCAATTGCTTTCTTACTTTCTAGCAGATTAGTCAACCTCTAAGTGTCATTCTTTTTAATGGTATGTATTTCTTCATCCATTACTTCTATCCACTTTTCTTCTATGATAGCTTCATTGAAGCTAAGTGGGTCACATTATCTGCAAAGAAATAAAATAAAGTTGTATTTTTCATGACTTAGGTGGCATCATATAGCTCTTCTAGATTTCTCATCCTTCTAGGTCTTTTTGATGACGATGCTGATGGTGGTGTTGATGATGATTCTGGTCTATTTCTCATGCTAAATAAAGGGAATTTGTATGTCGGGCTTTGTGGCTCATCTACTAGTAACATCAGACCTTCTGCAAGTAATGTTGGTATTTCCACTTAGTCTTCAAGGATTAAATCAATACTGATCCATTTTTCTTCTTGATCATCATTCAACAACTAAGATTTATCTTCTCTACTCATGATCATCTTCTTTGTGATAGGATTGTACAGCTTGTATCCTATCCTTTTATCACCTTATCCAACAAAGATGTATTTCTCGCTTTTATCTTCGAGTTTGGTCCTTCTTACATTTAGGATCTTTGTATATGCCACATAACTCGAAGATGAGTAACTGATTAGTTCTTAAAAGTGCATTTTTATCATGGTTTTATATCATCATTTTGCACTTGAAGTATCAATAACTCCTCAACTAAAGTACATTTTATAATAATCTATCTAATAATATAAGATACCTTTAATTTCTGGTAAATATTCATTTTAAATGCAGGCCTATCACATAAATGAAAGGATTGATTGATGACTTTAAGAACTTCAATTGCAAAGGCAAAAAGATGATCAAACTTAGAAACGAGATGTCGGTGCAATCCAAACCGAAACACTGTTTGGTAATTGACTCATATCTGGAGCCATAAATCTTAAATTTAGGTCCATTTTATATGGATGGAAAGGTAAGACATAGGTCTACAACTTTCCTATGGAGCCCAAGATCTCAAAAGGCCATTTTGAAGTCCAAATTGTAGCAACAACAAAAAAGCCCGAATCTGTCCTCCAACCCGAGTACTGTTCAGTATTTTGGCCATATCTGGAGTTCTATAAGTCGAAATGAGCTGAATTTTTTACACAAGATAGCTGAGACAATTTCCTACAAATTTCATGTTTTCAAGTGGCTCCAAGTTTGACGTTATCAATGATGTTTTGGGCAGACAAGACAAGATAAGGATTGTCACCAAGTCAAGAGTTGGCCACCCACTTATTAATTATTCATCAAATCAATAGTTCCCAATTTTGGCCTATAAAAGGAGGCATTTGCCATGCATTTAGGCATATTGGTGTTCAGATCAAGATCATGCTCTTCCTTTCTCTCTTTGTATTTTTTGTAATGTTTATGCTTTGCTTCCATTAATATTATATTTATGCCTTTCATTTCCTTTCCTTTACTTAGTTAACTTTTATGTTCTTATTTTGTTTATCTATTTTTCTTTATTTCATTATGTCTAGCTAAGTTAATTATGTCAAGGTGAAAAGGTTACACTAATGGTGTAAGAATAAGTATAATGTAAACTTAATATGGACTTTAATGTTTGATACTAACATGTTTTATATTTGTTATCTTGTTCACTTTTTAATACTTTGCTTGTTAAATGACTAATCTTGATTTATGTTGTATAACACTTGGTACAACAAATGCTTGNCGAAATTTACAAGTATTAGCATTAATTGAATAAGATGACTAATGTAATCATGTTAACAATTTATAATATGATTGGAACCTCCTTTGTGTGTGGTTTCCAATTGAATAATAAGAGTTTATACTATACTTATTTGACATACTATTAGTGGATCCTCTAACCTTGACATTTGTTATTATCATTGTTTAATCCTTACTTTAATATTTCATCTCAAAGCTCTCATCTTCTTTATTATTATTATTATTATTATTAGTATTATTACTACTAGTATTATTAGTACTATTATTATTATTATTGTTGTTGTTGTTATTACTATTATTGTTCTTATTGTTATTATTGTTGTTGTTGTTGTATTATTGTTATTTATAATTTGTACAATAACCTCCCTATGGTTCGACCCCAGTCTTGCCAGGTTATTTATTACTTCGACACTCCTACACTTGGGAGAAGACATCAATCTTTTTGTCGTGTCAAGTTTTTGATGTCGTTGCCGGGGAGGTAAGTTTTGTATAAATTATAATATTTATTTCATTTTCTCGTTTCACTTTTCATGTATATAACTTTTTCTTTCTTTCTTCTTGCTTCTTTTTCTTTTGTTTTTCTTTTCCATTTATTCCATTCCTACACGTGCAAGAGAGTGTGGTCACGTACATCAAGTGGTAGACTTTGTAGGGTATCCTCATTATTTTCAGAAAATATGGCTGAAGAAGATAATCAATCACTTCATAATGAGAATAATAAGAATAACCGTGCTAGAACACTTAGAGACCACATGAATCCAACAAGAACAAGTGCACCATCATGCATAGTTTTTCCTCCCGATGCATCTCATTTTAATTTTATGCCAGACATTATTCAACTTTTACCTTCTTTTCATGGTTTAGAATTGGAAAATTCATACTTGCATTTAAGGGAATTTGAGAAGGTCTGCAACACATATAATAATTTAAATTGTAGCATGAACACCATCAGATTAAAGCTTTTTCCTTTTTCATTAAAAGATAAAGCTAAAACATGGCTCCGTGCTTGGGATGAAATGCAACAACAGTTTTTAAAGAAGTTTTTCCCATGTCATAGAACAAACTCTTTCAAAAGACAAATCACCACTTTCACTCAAAAACCAGGGGAAACATTTTACCAATGTTAGGATAAGTATCGAGACTTGTTTAGTACTTGTCCTCATCATGGTTTTGAAACATGGAGATTGGTTTCACATTTTTATGAAGGGTTAACACCTAAAGATAGGCAAATGGTTGAATTGATGTGCAATGGAACTTTTGAAGACAAAGACCCTGATGAAGCAATGGAGTACTTAGACTTGTTAGCTGAAAATGCTCAAAATTGGGACACCGCGGGTACGTATGAGGCACCGAGTAAAACTCAACCTCATACATATAGTGGAGGTATGTACAACCTTAGGGAAGATCATGACCTTCAAGCCAAGTTTGCATCTTTAGCTAGAAAAGTCGAGGCACTAGAATTGAAAAAGAGTGGTAAATTAAAATCTGTTGAAAACATTGCATGTCAAATATGTGAAACAAATGAACACTCAACCAATAACTGTCCAACCTTGCCTTCTTTTAAGGAATGTCTCCATGAACAAGCTCATGCTTTAAATAGTTTCCAAAGGGCCAACCATAACCCATACTCACAAACATACAACCCTAGTTGGAGAAATCATTCAAATTTTAGCTAGAAGAGTGATGCATAAACTTCACAACCACCATTCTAAGCACACCATAATTTCCAAAATTCTCATGGATATGCACCTCCTTATGCTCCACCTTCTAGAAGAAATCTTGAGGAAACATTGCATGCATTCATTGAAAAGCAAGAGACAATCAATACTCAAGTTGCTCAAAACATGACATATTTTAAAGATACTCTTGCAAAATTAACATCTGCTCTCAGTTTCCAAGAGAAAGGTAAGTTTCCATCTCAACCACAACAAAATCCTAATGGGCAATACAATGCAAATGCAAGTAGTTCCGGAAGCCAACACATGGATCAAGTCAAATCAGTCATCACTCTTCCCAGTGGTAAGGTTATTAAAAAACCCTCTCTTCAACCTTATGAGAAAGATGATGAGTCAATCTCTGAGGGTAAGGAAGGGGTTGAATTTAAAAATTGCAAAGAAAAGACTGATTCTCCGCCAGCACTTCCATTTCCTGAAGCCATGACCAAACAAAAGAAAGTCAATCACAACTATGAAATTTTTGAAACTTTCAAATAGGTAAGAATCAATATACCTTTGCTGGATGCTATTAAACAGATTCCTTCATATGCTAAATTTTTAAAAGATCTATGAACTGTGAAGAGGAAACTGAATGTGAAAAAGAAAGCCTTTCTAGCAGAACAAGTAAGTGTTATTCTTCAGAACAATAATGCTTTGAAATATAAAAACCCTGGTTGTCCTACAATTTCTTACTTTATTGGAGAGCATAAAATTGAAAGAGCCTTACTTGATCGTGGTGCTAGTGTGAATTTACTTCCCTATTCAGTTTTTTAGAGTCTCAATCTAGGTGAGTTAAAACAAACTTCTATAACTCTTTTACTTGCTGATAGATCTATAAAAGTGCCTAGAGGAATAATTGAAGATGTGTTAGTACAAGTCGATAAATTCATTTATCCTGTGGATTTTGTTGTCTTGGACACACAACCTGTTGAGGCATGTAATTCATTTCCTGTTATTTTAGGACGTCCGTTTCTTGCAACTTCTAACGCATTGATTAATTGTAGGAATGGACTGATGAAGCTATCATTTGGAAACATGACATTGGAAATGAATATTTTCAACATTTGCAAGCAACCTAGAGATGATAATGATTTACAGGAAGTGGACTTTACTGAAAAATTAATTCATGATCAATTTCCAACCACTTCTAGTGAAACTGAGATTGATGAATCTGATGATTTGCAAATGATTTATTTTCAGGAAGAATCAAAGACAAGTAATTAGAAGCCACAAATTGAGGAATTGCCACCATGATCAATTAAATCCATACCTTCAAGTGTTCAACCACCCAAACCTGATTTGAAGTCATTGCCATCAAATCTCAAATACTCATTTTTGGAAGAAAATGAAACTTTTCCGGTAATAATCTCTTCCAAACTTAATGCACATCAAGAAGGTAAGTTATTACAAACTCTAAAAAAGCACAAAAATGCGTTGGGATGGACCATAGCTGATATAAAAGGAATTAGTCCTTTGATTTGTACACACAGAATTTATTTGGAGGAAAATGCTAAACCCTCTAGAGAAATGCAACGAAGGCTAAATCCTAATATGAAAGAAGTAGTGAAAAATGAAGTCATTAAGCTTCTAGATAATGACATCATTTATCCTATTTCTGACAGCAAATGGGTAAGTCCTACCCAAGTTGTACCCAAGAAGTCTGGAGTCACTGTGATAACAAATGAGAACAATGAGTTAATTCCCACTAGAACTGTTACTGGTTGGCGCATGTGCATTGACTATAGGAAACTTAATTCAATGACTAGAAAAGATCATTTTCCATTACCTTTCATGGATCAAATCCTAGAAAGAGTTGCAGGTCATGAATTTTATTGTTTCCTAGATGGCTATTCGGGTTACAATCAAATTGAAATTGCATTGGAAGATCAAGAGAAGACTACTTTCACATGTCCATTTGGTACTTTTGCATATCGAAGGATGCCTTTTGGATTATGTAATGCACCAGCCACATTTCAAAGATGCATGCTTAGTATATTTAGTGATATGGTTGAAAATTTTCTTGAGATTTTCATGGATGATTTTTCTGTTTTTGGCGATTCATTTGATGATTGTTTGACTAACTTAGAAAAGGTTTTGGCCAGGTGTGAAGAGAAGAATCTTGTGCTGAATTGGGAAAAATGTCACTTTATGGTAACAAACGGCATTGTACTTGGTCACATTGTTTCATCAAAAGGAATTGAGGTTGACAAATCTAAAATCGAGTTAATTGCAAACTTGCCAACACCAAAATCTATTAAAGATGTTAGATCATTCTTAGGACATGCTGGTTTTTATAGAAGGTTCATCAAAGATTTTAGCGTAATATCTAAGCCCTTAAGTAACCTTCTAACAAAGGATAATATTTTTGAATGGACTGAACACTATGAAAAAGCCTTTCTTAAACATAAAAACTTGCTTACTTGTACTCTTGTCATTCAACCTCCTGATTGGACATTACCTTTTGAGATAATGTGTGATGCTAGTGATTATGCCGTAGGTGCTGTTTTGGGACAAAGAAAAGATAAGAAACCTTATGTAATTTACTATGCAAGTAAAACTTTAAATAATGCTCAAATGAATTATACCACCACTGAAAAAGAATTACTTGCAGTAGTATTTGCATGTGAAAAATTTAGGTCTTATCTTGTTGGCTCACCTGTTGTTGTTTTTAGTGATCAGGCAGCATTGAAATATCTTCTTTCTAAGAAAGATTCTAAGGCTAGATTGGTGCGGTAGATTTTGTTACTTCAAGAATTTGATATCACAATCAAAAATAAGAAAGGCAGCGAAAATGTTGTCGTAGATCACTTGTCAAGATTGACAACAGATTCGGAAACTGACATCACACCAATCGATGACTACTTTCCCGATGAATCTTTATTTTCTGTCTCTACAATGCCTTGGTTTGCTAATATTGCCAATTTTCTTGTTTCAGGCCAATTGCCAGCTCATTGGAGCACCCAAGATAAAAGAAAGTTCTTAAACGAAATGAAGAACTTTTATTGGGATGATCCTTATTTATTCAAATATTGTCCTGATCAAATATTTCAAAGATGCATTCTTGACAATGAGGTAAGTAGTGTCATTAAATTTTGTCATTCTGAGGCATGTAAGGGTCATTTCTCATCAAGAAAGACAACTGCAAAAATCTTACAAAGTGGATTTTATTGGCCCACCATGTTCAAAGATTCACATACATTCTGCAAGTCTTGCGAAAATTGTCAAAAGTTGGGATCAATTTCAAAACCTCACATGATGCCTTTAAATCCTATTCTTGTCATTCAAATATTTGATTATTGGGGTATAGATTTCATGGGTCCATTTCCTCCATCATTTGGTTTCTTGTACATATTAGTCGCAGTAGATTATGTTTCAAAATGGATAGAGGCAATTCCAAGTCGAAATAATGATCACAAAACAGTGATAAAGTTTTTTAAAGAAAATATTTTGAGTCGATTTGGAGTCCCTCGAGCCATAATAAGTGATGGTGGAACACAATTCTGCAACAAGCCATTTGAGTCTTTAATGAAGAAATATGGAATCACACACAAAGTTGCCACCCCTTATCACCCTCAAACAAGTGGACAAGTGGAGCTTGCTAATAGGGAGATCAAACACATTTTTGAGAAAACAGTGAACCCTAATAGGAAAGATTGGTCTTTAAGACTTAATGATGCACTTTGGGCTTATCGAACTGCTTATAAAACATTATTAGGTATGTCACCTTATAGACTAGTCTATGGAAAACCTTGTCACTTACCTGTGGAACTTGAACATAAAGCTTATTGGGCTATTAAAGCTTTCAATTCAAATCTGGATGATGCTAGTCAACTGCGAAAATTACAAATAAATGAGCTTGAGGAAATAACAAAATGATGCATATGAAATTCAAGAATTCATAAAGCAAGAATCAAAGAGTTTCATGACAAGAATTTACTGAGAAAAACATTCAATATTGGTAAAAAAATCTTGCTTTATAATTCTCGACTACATTTATTTCCTGGAAAATTAAGATCAAGATGGAGCAGTCCTTTTATTGTGAAACATGTGTATCCATATGGGGCCTACGACATCGAGAATCCAAAGAATGGCAATGTTTTCAAGGTAAATGGACAACGTCTGAAAGTTTATTTTGATAATTTTTCAGTTGAACATGACTCTATTGAATTGGGTGATCCTGTATATAAAGATTGATTATTATTATTATTATTTTCTTTTTGAGTGATTTTTTTTTTGTAGTTTCTCTTACCCCGGTCAAATGGCGGATAACGGTACTCCGTGACTTAAGTCGGTTCTTTCAGTTTCCCATAATAACTGATATCTGTATATACATTTCTGCAATTCTTTGAATCTCT
>SRLM01001024.1:12442-30843 GCA_015708895.1 Populus ilicifolia
TTTGAGTGATTTTTGCTAGTTTCTCTCACCCCGGTCAAATGGCGGATAACGGTACTCCGTGACTTAAGTCGGTTCTTTCAGTTTCCCACAATTACTGATATCTGTGTATATATTTGTGCAATTCTTTTAATCTCTTTTCCAATTCTCATTTGAAAATGGACACTAATCTTGCAAAATTAAAAAAGTATTTTCCCGCTCTACCTCGGAATGCGATTACAAAAGTTTACCATGCTAAATGTGCAAGATTGAGATTGTTAATGAATCATGGAATTCCTGAAGATATTCATTGGTTGGTTGAAGCAAAGGTCTGATTATCAGGTGAGTCCTCTAACTCCTTCATTTCACACATGCTTGGAACAGGTAAAAGTACTTTTGCAAAGAAGCGTTGTGCAAAACGAATGAAAGTCTGTCATCGATGTGCTAGATAGACTTGTAATACACAATGTCGTCCTTTAGGAATGGTATCTATAAACCGTGAAGATAAAATACAATTCATTAAGGATGGCCTGAGTAAGGAGTCTTTAGATAATCTTCTATTGACTCTTGAGACGCATCCTAGTGGAGATGTGCATCGTGTAATTCATGATTTATGGCCACTATTTCATAAAGAACATGATCGACTTAGTCTTGGGAATCTGACTAAAAAAGACCCTGTTTGCTAGTTTTTAAGAAAACTGGATGGGAAGCCTATCCTCAACCCATAGAGGGCGTTTAAGCCGTTCTTGGATGTAAAACCAAGGGAAGATATAAGCCACAATCATAACTACCTGTACATATACATGTTTTTTTTTAAAGTAAATAAATAAATAAATAAATAGAGAGAGAGAGAGAGTGAGACTCCAGCTGGCCTACATATAGGTGTTATGATTGCTTTTCTAATTTCTAATCTATAAAACCCTCTCTTCTTTCTTTTCATTTCTACTTAACCCATACATTCAACAAATACAAAAGTGTGTAGAAATGGCAAGTTCCTCAAGTCATCATATAAGAAATATTTGTGTTTTCGGTGGATCTAGTCCTGGAAAAATAATCATCTTGGACAGGTGCTAGCTAAGAGAAAGATTCATTTAGTATATGAGGGAGGCAATCTTGGGTTAATGGGAGGTGTGTCAATAGCTGCATTTCTAGGAGGTAGTCAAGTTTTGGGGGTCTTCCCCAAAGCTTTAGCACAAGGGGACATCATCGGAAAAATAATTAAAGAAGAACTTCAGGTCTCTACAATCTCAACTCGAATGAATGCAATGTTTAACCATATTGATGCCTTCATTGCTTTACCAGGTGGTCTAGGCACATTGGAAGAGATCTTTCATATTTCCTCTTGGGCCCAACTGCACATTCACCATAAACCCATAGGTTTGTTAAATGTTAATGGTTATTATGATAAGTTGTTGTCTTTTCTTGATCACGCTATGGAACAGGAGTTTCTAACATCTTCTGCACGACAAATCATAATCTCTGCTGCTACTGCTGAACAATTGATTGACCAACTACAATCTTTCATTCCTATAATTGATCCTTCCATGAGTCGCATAAATTGGTCAACTAAAGAAAGCTGTAAAAAGCTTAGATTGGATTTAAGCCTCCATTTGTGAATCTTTGTGTCTTTTGGTTTTATTATTGTGTTTTGTTGTTTCTTATATTTTTTCTAGTGTGTTTCAGGTTTGTCAGTGTTCGTTATTTCAGGTGAAATCTTCTATACTCTATCTTTCTACCTTTAAATATTGAGGACAATGTCTTGTTTTAGTTGGGGGGGAGGGTAGTAGCTAAAAAAAACAATTGTGTTTTCTGTTTCATAAAGCATGTGCAAAATGATTGTTATTAGGATGGCAGAGTAAAGGAGCTCTTTTGTTAAAGTGACTCTTGAGACGCATCTTAGTAACCATTTTTAACAAGGTCTATTATAATACTTCTTGAAATATTCAAATTTACAAACTCTTGCATTGTTATCACTTAAGTTTGCTCGTATACTTATTTAACATGTATTCTTAAATCTTAATTTACACACACACACACTTTAACATATGATTATGGGTTGCATATTGGATTATTACATTATTTATGTTTTTTTTGTTAAAGGTAACAACTAAGG
This sequence comes from Populus ilicifolia, assembly GCA_015708895.1. Classification (NCBI taxonomy): domain Eukaryota; kingdom Viridiplantae; phylum Streptophyta; class Magnoliopsida; order Malpighiales; family Salicaceae; genus Populus; species Populus ilicifolia. The sequence goes on from SRLM01001024.1 coordinate 14,532, forward strand.
GAAAGGGATTGTATATAATTAAAAAAATAAAAAAAATAAAAAAGAAAAAAAGAAAAAAATGATAATAATAAAAATTTAGATAAGTTTGGTTTCGTAGCCTCCCTAACCTAAGCAATTAAGCTCGAAGGGGTGTCTTAACACCTAATACCCTAAAGTCAACTGACTTGGGAGCGCTATTGGCCCAACGCTTGTTACATGGGTTGAGGAGAAAAGCTTAAGGGAATCAAACATTGCACTATCTACATATCAGTATCTGCGACCCGAGTTACTAAGCTCGTAGGGGTGTCTTAACACCTAATGCCCTAAGACCAATTGGTCTGGGAGTCATTAGCTGAAAGCTCGTTACATGGGTTAAAGATGCATGGTGTTTTAAATTATATGTATATTAAAAAAAGAATAATAATAATAAGAATCTCAACCCAAGGAAGTTAACCTTAAACATTAGAACAAAAATTTTGTTTTTTTTTCAAGAAAAGCCCCATAATTATGTGTTGATACATTGAGCACAAAAGAAAGGTTTATGAATATCTTGTTAAGAAGTATTGAGTAGGTATATAAATTTAACAAGAGTTTGTTTATCTGGATAGAGTAATGAAAGTTAAATGATGAATACCTTGCTTTGTGGAATTTGCAAATTGTTTTTCTATTTTAACGTTTTGATTACTAGAGACTAGTAATAAGCTGGTTGGGGGTGTGATTAGTACTCAAAAGTGCATTTTTATCATGGTTTATATCATCATTTTGTGTTTGAAGTATCAATAACTCCTTAACTAAAGTACATTTTATAATAATCCATCTAATAATATAAGATACCTTTAATTTGTGGTAAATGTCCATTTTAAATACAAGTCTTTCACATAAATAAAAAGATTGATTAATGACTTTAAGAACTTCAATTGTAAAGGCAAACAGATGATCAAACATAGAAACGAGATACCTTTGACTATCTAATAATATAAGATACCTTTAATTTGTGGTAAATGTCCAAATTGATTGCAACTATAACACTGGATATTTCTCTTGTCATGGTTATTATAACCGCCTCCTCTTCCTCTAAGAGTAAATACTTGTTGTCCCCAACCTTCTCTAGTGGTGTTTTTACCTCTTTTTTCTTTGAATCCTATATTCCAAGATTCTCTTTCTTGAAATTGTTGAAATCCTCATCATCTTTGTTAATGTGTTCTTTGAGTAGTATATCCACTTGTTGAAATCTCCCTACCTTCCTTGAGAGATAACTTTGATTATAAACATGCTCAATCGCCTTATCTCTATTTTTTTTCACAATCTTTTATTTATGTGCTTGCAAAAAACTCATATGCTCATCCACTATGAACTTGTCCACTTTTTTGGATTCCTCAAAAACAACAATAACAAAATCAAATTTTAGATCTAGGGATCTTAAAATTTTCTCAATAATTCAAGCATCTGAGAGGACTTCTCCATTTCTTCTCATCTGATTGACTATCACTATACTTCTTATGTGATAATCAGAAATAGATTTTGATGACTTCATTTGCACTGATTCAAATTAACCTCACAAATATTGAAAATGAATCTTCTTAATTTTGTTAGCTCCTTTGTATTTTTGTTGGAGAGCCTCCTATATTTCTTTTAATGTTTATATGGAAGCAATGATCATAAATGTGGCTTCATTAAGACCTTGATAAATGATGGTCTTTGCTTTGTTGTTTTTCTTTTAATTGGCTCTCAGGAGTTGTTTTTGTGCCTCTTGTAATAAATATTCTACTTTTCCAGACTCTAGTTCATCATAACCATGTTATACAATCTCTATATACTCTTCTGAACCAAGAAATATCTTCAATCTGATACATCAATTATCATAATTATCTTTGGTTAGCTTCAGGACGAGTGTTTGTGTATTTATTTTATAGTCATTTTTCTCTTTGAATAACTATATCACCTTTTATGAGTTGAATTTAGAAAAGTGAACACTATAGATAGATCCAAAATGCTCAAAACAGTAGGGAACCGATCTAACTTGATTGAAAATGGGTTAAAATGGGTTAAATCGGTCAAGAAATTGATTTTGGATGTTAAGCGGTTCACTAAGGTTGAACCTGGAATATTTTATGCAGCTCGACTTGAGACTCGATTGCAGTTTGGCAGGCAGCTTTTACAGCTCGGCTTGGAAGCAACTTGTATGACTCAACTGGCGGCTTGCGACTCGGCTCAAATATGACGTGCATGTGGCTCAGTTGTGTTCTTTCTCGGGGTGCGTCAGCTATATTAACAAAATTTCAGGCGATGTGTGTGGGCTACCTCCTGCTCTAATGAAGCTAATTTTGACACCAATGAGTTTGTATGGATGAATACTACATAATGGAATGATCAAAACTAGTTTTTGACAACTTTGAAAAATCATGTATCCCAAAAAGGCCTCTGTTTTCTGACAAACAAGGCTATGATACCAATTGTTAGTGGGATAAACCACTAGTGGTGGCTTTGAAACACTTAGAGGGGATAAAACACACGGTTTTATTTCAAAACAACAAGCTTATAAGATCAAACAAAAAACTCTTAATACTCGCCCTTTCTCTCTCTCTATTGTTTCTCTCTTTTTTTTCTCACACATAATAGCATGACCTTAATAGCCTATTTATGCATAAATTGAAAACCTAAAATTCAAACTTCAAGTAGGTGGTTGTAGATGGTGATAATTGATATAAATAGTTACAAATGGTGGTTGATGGTTGGTTGAGTTTACCACAACAAGCAGTAGCGCTTGGAGAATGACCATAGTAGTAGAAACATCTTTCTGTTTTTGGTTTAGCTATATAGGTTGGTTTAACCCATACAACTTCAGCTTTATCATTAAACGTGTTCCTGATATTTTTGCATTGTCAGCATATACATGTGACATTGTGTAATAAAAAATAAAGTTATGAAGTAATGGTTTTAATTTGGAATAAAGAATGAAACCAAGTTGTTTTTGGTTTACGAAATATTTGAAGAATTCTGGATTTTGTGATACTAGTACACGATTTAAAAAAAAATCATTTTTTTAGAGGTGAGATATTTTTTGAGTTAGTGTTTATGTATTAGCCTCCACACAAAACCATTTAAATTAAATGGCCTTCGAGTCCTTAGGCTATCTCTTATGTTTTAGTTCAAGCTTGGATTAGCTTTGGGCCAAATTAGGAAGCCTAATCCTGGACTAAGTTCTTAATATTTAAGATTGGTTTGGAAAGATAGAATTTATCAAAAAAGATGCATTTTTTTTATCTTAGTTTTGATTTAAGAATGCATCCCAAGAAAAATTTCTAATCCTGTATTTTTTTAAAAAGATAATAATAATTTTTTTAACCTTTATTATTTAATATTTGAAATTATGACTTGTATGTGAGGTGTTTTTTCAGTATTAAATAAATCAATTTGCTTCGACTAAAAGAACAAAAATCTTTCTTTTAAAAATACAACTTTACTTTAAATTGCATGTAGTCAAATCTCTCAAAAATAAATTATGTTCACATATTTTAGCATATTAAAAAAATCAAAAAAATAATTTTTTTATTTGTACATATATTTCTAAATTTAGTAACTAGTCTATTAGAGTCATGAGAATTTGACCTACATTTTAAAAATACCAAAATTTTTATTTTGTTTGTCTTAATATCAAGTATTATAAACTTATATATAAGATATATTCCTAATATTAAAAAAAATATGGATATGTTTTGACTTTAGAATTGTTGGCTTTTAACTTGATAACATAAGAATTTTTTTATCAAAGGTGATTTTTCTTAAACTTTAGAAGATCAATAGTTAGAAAACACCATAATATATTAGTTTAATAAGGTATTTTTTTAATAGATAAACAAACAATACAATTTACCTTAAGTGAGGTATATTAGGGGTGATATGTCCTTCTTATACACCATCAATCTTCTTATTGAGACTCTAAAACTAGTTAGGATTTCTAATAATCAAAATGCTAAGTGGGGACTCCATCTTCTTCTTTTTTTACAGATAAGAAAAAAATTTTCTTATTTTTCCCCCATCACAAAGAAATGACGACCTAAGAGGACGACTATCATAACGTTGCACACATGCAATAGTGAGCTTATAAAAAAAAATTATATATTGGTCTTGTTAGGTGATCCACCCATTTTCAAGTTTCAAAGACTTTCCTTTTAAAAAGAAAATGGTCTTATTATCATAAATGGCATGCCCCTTTTAAAATTAAAATTTTTTGCCTCTTTTCAAGGCTGACCTACCATTTTTAAATTCAAAAAAGAATTTCAGTAAGCCTTCATGCTTCCATGAAAATGATCTATTTTTAGTAGTGACCTGCTCATTTTAAAATTAAAAAAATTAGCGTATTTTCATGGGTGACTAACTCTTTTCAAATTCCAAAAAGAATTTTAGTAAGCTTACATGCTTCCCTGAAATTAGTCTATTTTCACAAGTGACCTATCCATTTAGAGATTTAAAAATTAGCATACTTTCATGTGTGACCTCCTTTTTTAAAATTCTAAAAGAATTTTAGCAAGCTTTTGTGCTTCCCTAAAATTGGTCTATTTTTATAGGCGATTTGCCCATCTTAAAGTTCAAAAATTAATATATTTTCACGAGTGATCTATTTTTTTCAAATTCCAAAAACAAATTTCAGCAAACCTCTACGCTTCCCTAAAACTGATCTGTTTTTATGAGTGACCTACTCATTTTGAAATTAATATATATATATATATATATATAGATGACCTACTCTTTATCAAATCCCAAATACTAGGATACATATCAGATCCTTCTAAAACTTTTCTAAAACAAAATCCAAAAATATTTTTGAGCGGAAAATGCTATATCAGATCTTTATAGATCCACATCACCCTTTCCAATTTACTTGAGTAAGTTCGTATGAGTTACTTTTCATTCCTAAGCATTTAGTTGCCTTTATAGCCTCTTTTTTTTTTTAGTATTTAGTTTGTGGTGAATGCTATCACATTTTTTCTATCAGCTTCAATGTTTTTATTCACATGTGTTTCTTTCTACAAGATCTTCAAGTGAAAAGTGATAAAGAAAAGAAAGTAGCTCCCCTCTCCCTCTCTATTTTCTTTTGATTTCTGTTGTTAGCCCCCTTTTCTTCCTAAGACTGATAGATTTCTCCTCTTTTTTTGTTTTGGTCCCTCATTTATTCATGTCTTTTTAATTTAGTCATTAAATATTTATATTTCTCACATTATGCCTTACTCTCATCTTTAGACACTTTGTCTTTCTCTTTCCACTTATATTTACCATCATATTTTAAGTTAATAATTTCACGCCTCATTAATGGCCTCTCTTTTAATTAATTAAATTCATTTATTCATTTTCTGAGTTATATTTCCTTTCCTACACTACTAAGAGATAAAGAACAATTAATAATTTTTGAAAAAATAATTTCAATTAATGAATACAATTTTAGATATATAAATGTTGAAGCTACCTAAATGATAACATCGATGATTGAATCATTGATGGAAATGTTATTTTTAGAAATGAGTCAAGTTTTTAAAAATCCTAAATGGAAACCTATAATTGATTCATGGTTTAAAAAGTTTAGGGTTAATATAAACTTTAATAATTTTTTAATTATTTTAATTTATTAATGTTAATGAACTAATTCTTTTACAAATTTGAACTGCAAGGAAAACGTTTACAAGGATAAGGCTGACAACGCTATTATTATAAGGGTTTATGAGAATCAAACTGTAACTAGATAAAATTGAAATCAAAATAAATATTTATCCAAATGTTAAAATTTTATTTTTTATTTATTAATTGACAATTCATTTTTAACATATAGGCTACATGATTTTTGGTACTGGGCTAAAAAAGTCAAAAAATATGTTCTATAAATAAAGCTTCTAGGCTAGAAAAATGAGGTGGTTTATAAGGGTTTCAGACCTCTATACTTCTTGAGTTTGCATGGGTAGAATATATTTAGGACATAATATCTTAGTATTTTATGTGATAGTCGCAATCCAGTTTGGAGAACTGGAACATGCAAATTCATGGTTCGACACCAATGAATCTATTTTGTTTATTTCACATGCAAAGTGAATAGTAATTTTTTTATTAAATCTATTTTTTATAATTATTCTTTTATATGAATATGTTTAACTAACAATATTTTTCTTTTGCAGGTTATGATTCTTAGATGCATACCAAAAATGATAGAGCTTTTTGTAGAAACACATGTGTGAAATGATGACAATCAAAAAAGGGTGCAATAGCTCCTTGATAGTCGAGCTTTGTACTTTGTGGTATGTTGGATTTTAATAATTTATGTTTTAGTTTTTTTTTTAATATGCTAAGTATTTTTTCCAAGAAACATATAACTCTTTACTGTAGGAGAGATATAGGAAAAATCCTTCGACCCATCCAAAGCTCGATTTGGAATTGTGGTTGGAGGTAGGTTCTTTTAGTCGAACCAATTGACATCGAGTTTATATTATCTCAAACACTACAGTCAAAGACTTGTTAATGACCCAAAATGTTTCAATTGTTAAATGATTGTAATCGGTTTTGAGCACTCAAACTCTAGAGTTTGAGGCGATCTTAAACCAACAAGTTGAAGCTCGAATGACCCATTTTGCTACTATGATAGAAAGATTTAGTGATGAGATGGCCAAACTCTAGTGATTGTATATGAAGCTAAATCACATATGAGTGATACAAATGCTCCCTTAAATTGGCCTCACCATCCTATCAAAGACTCACCTCCTCTACTTTCCAACCCCTCTATTTTAATTAATTGAAATTGAATTGATAAATTTATAATAACTATATTATTTATATTTTAATTTAATTTCTTTTAATTATTTTCTACTCATTTTATCAGATTTTTTATAGAAAAAATATTTTATTAAAACAACTAACGATCTTATCAACATATTAAATCCATCAGTATATTCTAAAGAGTTGGAATTGAATTACTATAAATGTCGTTGCCACATTTTAATCACCAATAGAATTAAATCATTAGTAATATCATAAAAACCACTGATGGAATTCCAAACAATCTTGTTTGTCGATGAAATGTCATATTCATATATGGAAATATTGACAAAATAAAACAGGTAATTTTTTTGTTTGACATGTTTTTTTCTATAAATCTATCGGTAATTACATTACTGATTAAATGACCGACATAGCATATATTACAAAGAAAGATTTTTCAATGAAAAATAATTGTTTGTAGCCTTTTTGTAAAAATTATGTTGATAGAATTATTGTCTAACTATTAAGATATTGTGAAATGATAAAGGTTAAGTAACTAATATTAACAGAATATTAATAGATTGTCTAATATTAATAGAATATTTCATTGATTTAAAATTCTAGTAGAAAAATAAAGTTTAAAAATAAATTTATAAGAAAGATAAATTACCGAGAAAATTTGAATTGAAATTGTGAAATGATAAAGGTTAAGTAACTCGAATGAAGAAGAATCTCTTGAAATTCTAACTCCAAGACCTCGGTTATTTGAGAAAGAAAAAGTAATCGACATACAAGTCAATTTATAACTAATAAATTCATAATTAGGATTACTAATAGAATCAATTTCAAATAAGAAAATTAATAATACTTTGATTATTATTTTTTTTACAAAGACTAATTAAAAAAGCTTCTTCCAATGGAAGAATTACAAGGATCTTCTAGAATGCTTTACCATGAAATCTCTCAATTCAACTTAGTTTTTCAGCAAATAAAAAATTTACTTAGTTTGTTTTTAGCAAAAAGATAGTGTTGAAGTTTGCCACTATCAGCTGTGCCTGATGTAATGACATTAATGGTGCCGCTAATCATGTTGTTAGCAAGCCATTTCTCAATCTTTATTGCATAATTAATAATCACATGTCTTTTGTTTAAGATGTTTATTTTGAATATATATATATATCAGTACAGTTCATGTTTAGGATTTTTATTTTTGAAATATATAGTGTTAGTCTTCTATAGGAAAGAGAAGGATTACAATACTAAATTTTGGTTTCTATTTTTATTAAAGATTTAATCAAAGAAAGTTATGCAATCAAATCCTATTTATTGATTTAAATTTTAAGGTCATATATAATTTAACAAAAGATAATAGATTATGATCCGAGAAATATGATGGGATCAATCCTTTCAAAGTTGTCTATAATTTAGAGGAGGGAAAGAAAAGAGATGAAGAAGAAGAAGAAGAAAACTACTTTTATATCCGCTAACATTACAAATCTTGATCTTAAATGGAAGCCTATTCGTTTTTGTTAGGAATTAAATGGATTAGACAAAAAAATCAAGAACTTAAGGGGGGAGAAAACCAAGAAAACAAAAGAGCTACCCCATAGAGCGAGTCCCCTTGTGAAATGGAGCTTCGTCTTTGGTCACGCCAACGTCTTTTTCTTCATTTCCATCATTTGTATTTGTATATTTACTCCGAGAGTTGCACTTGGAATCAGATTTGGACGGCCATAATGTGCGTTTTAATCTGTCAATCAATCCCTTGCCTTTTATATTATTCTTGGAAGTTCGTGGACATTCAGTACCTGTACACTTTGAACGTGAAGACCCTTCCATTTTCTCTCTCCCAAAATGCAGCCGAAACCCGGAAAAAGAAGCAGATCCTCTTTCACCTTTTTCTATCTTATTAGCGTCCCTCAATACATGGTGGAAACTCGCAGACCTAGATGACGACTTTGCCAAACTTCTTTCTTCCATTACAGACTTGTGCGAAATTTTATGCAAGCTTGACTCCAGAACTCTTCTAATTTCCTCTTCAGATTCAAGCAAGAGCTTCTCAGATTTATGCCAACCTTTTTCCTTCATTACCGCACTTGTCTCCACCTCTGACTTCTGTGGAGGCTTCTTCTCCATTAAACTTCTTTTCTTTTCAGACTTTCGCAAAAGACTTTTCATGCGAGATAGCTCTTTTTCCAAGCTCTCAATTCGTGAGTTTGTAGAGTCCATTTCTACCTTGAGTTGAGCTGCTTCTCGTACTGCTGCATCTCGTCGGAGGATTGAGCCCAGAGTCATGGAGCCTCCAGTTTGATGACTGCGTGTATAATGGTGATTAGTTGTGGTGGGGGTTGTCAAGACTGTCCGGCGAGTGTTTAGCTGCTCGACCAACATGGCTCGTACAATGAATCTTAAAGGCAGTCTAGGGTTTTGCACTGCATGTATGAGACATTGAGTTGAGAGCTTATCACAGTCAATGAAATTGCAGATTTCAATCTTCTGCTCTTCTGTTATCGTGCTACTATGTTCCTGTGGTGAAAAACAAAAAGAAGTCACGACAAAAAGAAATTTACCCCCTGATTACCAAGCAGGAGAGGGAGAAGAGCAAACTAGGAGGAAAATAAATTAACCCTTCAGGAGCTGTGCAAGTTGTAAGACATGAATAAGATCAGGAACCACATTCAAGTTCCTGAAGCTGGCGCACACACCAATATATACCGCAGAAAAAGGATTTTATGACGATTTGAACAAATTATGAAGGAATTTGTTTTTTTCTTATTTTCTCGAGGACACAGCTATATGCCAAATATATATAATTAGTCCTTAAAAATGAGGTTCCACGTGCACTAATCCAATATCTTTCTTTTTCATATAATGCTAATTATCTTTTACTTTTCTTTAATTCATTCATATATAATTAAGGAAAATCCTCAGTGCAAAAGTCGTGAATATAAAACAGGAGTTCGAATATTGCCTTCCTAAGAAAGATTGCTTTTATTTTTAGGTTTGACCTTTCACTAAATAAAAGACAAAAGAGAAGGCATTTGAAAACTAATTAAATGTGAACAGCGAAAGTACCTGAATGTAAAGGTCCACAATCCTGTACAACGCGTCATGACTCTCAAACCTACAATGCATACACTCACCGACTATTTGAAAATCGTCGGTTGCCAGGTTTATAACGTCGTCAACACAACCATCCAGCATTTCATCGCTCTCTCCCGTCGAATTTAATACTTCAACGCACCTACTGACCAAAAACGCTGTCGTTTCAGCCTCTGGAAGCAAACGCAAACAGGAGCAGAAAATAACCCTCACTAACTCCCTCTCAAAGGTGATGGCCCGAAGGAAATACGTTTCCGTTATCTGATTCAAGTTCTGTTCATGTTTCCCGTTCGTCTTCGTCATGCCAAGTAACTCAGCTGCTATGCGTAATGGAACAACGTTGAACGGCGTTATGACAACGTGGGTGCCATAACAGAAGTCTGCTACTCGGGCAAATGTTTCGGGCGTTATGTTTAATGTCAGAGTTATTTCGGAGAGACCCGCCAGTTGACGTCTTAAATAAGAGCTCCTTGATGTCAGCGGATCCTATGAAAAAGATTTCAATAAATGTTGACTACTGTACGGCACCATGACTTTTCATTAATTGCGAAACGCGCTACTATTCATGATTTTTGGACAAAAATCAAGAAATCCAAGAGAAAGTTGCTTCAATCGCACAATAAGCCACCATCTTTAAAATAAAATAAGCAATAACTGGTTTTCCGAGAGGGCAAACTTCCGTCTTACCCTCCATAGATTCATTAAATTTTGTGGGAAAAAATAATTTGCATGGAAGAAATGTATCTGATTATTACACAACCATAACATCTATTTGCTATTGTCTTGTTTATTATTTAAAAAATCTACCTTAAAATTAGAGTAACAGACACATTCGTGGTTCTAGATCGATCGAGGGATTTGTACATCAGTGAAAAATCTAAGGGCTTTGAACCTAGACCCTCTCTGCGGAAGGGGTGGTACTCTCTTAGCAAAATTTAGGGTAGTTTTCTTTTAATCATTTCCCACTCCCATGCGATAGAATCACATTGAATATGTTTTGAACATTATCGATCTTATACCTCATTGGCCAAATTGCATCTCGGTTATAGCTACAGACCATTCTAATCATAGTGGCATAGGATCCAATCTTGTATTCTTGCAACACCTCGCAACAAATATTCATGCTCATTATTTAATTTCCAGTTGAGTTTACTTGAACCAAGTCTTTCTCACTAACTTCAATTTCTGGTTATTGTTTTCATGAGCACTAAATAATTCATTGGAAAAATAAAGTAAAATATATAGGTAAATCCAACTTAAAATATGAACAATAAAATGAATCAACTGACCTTGTGCAGATGGAAACAAGTTCCCTTGACATAGATCAAGACATCCGTTTTTCGCCCTGTCGCCAGTGACCTATTATATTTATTTATTTATTTATTTATAACAACAAAAAGAAGTATTTTCATACACAGGTGTGTGTGTGTGTGTCTCTCTCTCTCTCTCTATATATATATATATAGATGTTCTTTTAACAGATAAAAAATAAAAATAACATTGAATAAAAAAAAATGAGTAAAAGAAAATATTATACCATGACTCTACTCTAGAGTGGAGGGGTGTTGGAGGAGAAGAAAGATCAGATAGAGAGAGAGAAGGGGAGGAAGAAGAACGTTCACATTCTTCTTCATATATGGTATCTGCAACTCTCAACTCCTTCCAGCTGCTCATTGTTGGGACTGGATTTCTTTTAGATCGATTCGGCTCTCTCTTGCGAAGAGGGATTACGGTTTTCCAAACGATTTGAATACCGTTGTCATTGCCATTAGGGTTTTTGGAAGGTGAGAAATTCCCTCCCTGTTTAATAATTAAATTGGTAGGGGCATTTATGGTGCATGTGATGACTCATAAATGCTGGTCTCAACTCCTGTAAAAAAAAAAAAAAAAAAAAAAAAAAACTGGCCTTTATACAGTGCGGTGGGTTTTGGACAAACATAAATTATTAGTCCTGACTCCTATTCAAGTTAAAGTCTGGAACCGCCATAACTTATTAGTCTCGGTCCCTAATCTTGCGCCATGTTTGTTAAATTTTCGATAATTGATTGATATTTCCGCTCTGTAGTAGCATAACTGTGTACTTTCGTGAGTTAGGACGCTGGCTGATCTTGGACCATGGTTCGGTGCGTTGTCTTATGGAAAGGATAGCAAGAGGTCAATTCGCACAACTACTCAGTCTATAAATTGCCAAGTGTAGCGATTACTTATCATATTTGGACCTAAATTTAACTTAATTTTACGGGTATATCGTTAGTATACTTTTTTTGAAGTAGCGAGTCGCGCGACTCTGAATTTGTGATGCTATAGTATTCAAGGCTCGGAGTTCAACAACCAAAAAAAAAAAAAGGACTTGGATGGAATTTTTTTTTAAGTTGATATTTAAAAGAGAAAAAAAATAATTCAATAATTTTTTGTTCAACACATGATATATATCATATGTGAGTCTGACGAGTTGTTAAATCTAATATTATTGGGCTCAATTATATATTAAGCTTATGTATATTTAGGCTTGACAAGTTACCAAATCAAATATCATTAGGCTCAGCTATACATTAAGCTCGTATACACTTTGATCTGGCGAGCACCCAAACCCAATATTTCTAAGCTCGACATCATGTCCAGCTCAAATGAATACAAAACTAACAATATTAATAAAGCTCATATTAGGCCACAAGACTTCATTTATTTTATTCTTATGAATCTTAACATAAAATGTTAAAATCAAGGATACTTATCTCTCAACATCCTTATAAAAATCTTATAAGAACTTATTATTTTTTCATTAATATTAATAATGTATAATATGTATTTATTACTTATTGATAGTATTAAAAGAAAATTACTTTCTAGTTCATTATGTCCATAAAAAAAAAACACTCATGGGGTATATATACTACATGAATCCTATAAGCATCAAGTTTACAATCTCTTCATTATTAATATTTTTAGCATATATATTTTAAAAGTTCATCTCTCTAAAATATCATTGTATTTCTCTCTTTAAAAAAAATACTTATGTACCTGAGAGTCTTCAAATCTACAAAACAAAAAAAAACCTTTAGCATATACCAGCCATCTTGACCTCCCGAGCACTAGGTACAAGCTAGTATCACCTTAGTTAGAAATAATGGACTAGATTGCTAGAACTAAAAGATTAGATTTTTTTTATCATATCATATCACTATAGGCATAGTTTAGGGGAAATGATTAAAATAACAATCATTTCACTATTAGAAATTCACTAAATAGTAATGGATTTACTGATGAAATATTTCTGTTTGTAATTTGAGGTTGAAATTACTGACAGTCATTATTCCATCCGTAATTTAGTCAGTAACTACCGACAGAAAATTTTCATCGGTAGTTACCAATTGAATTACTGACGGAAATGTTTCCATTGTAAAAAAAAAAGGTCGCTGACGTGGAGGTTTTAGCGAGTTATTTTTTCTAACAGATTCAAACCATTTATATTGATGATGGATTTATCGATGGATTTGAAATGGCAGATCCATACAGTGACGTGTCGATTATTCTGTCAGAATCATCGATGGTTTCATCGACGGATTGTTCGTTGGTGAAATCATCGGGAAACGTTAATATATGTACACACTACTGGCCCTCTCCTCCCCTATTTCTCCTTCTTCTTCCTAATCCAAACTCTCCCCATTTGAAAACAAGCAGCCCCCCAACCCCCCAAACAAAAATCTCCCTCATATCAGCACAACAAGTTATATTTCTTGAAGTTTTGTGGTCACAACATCCATGTTCTGATTTACTGATGGATTTTGTTAATTTTTGTAAATAATTCTTTCTTTTCAAATCTTAACATTTAATTAAATATCAATTTTATCAATTTTTTAGTATATGTTTTTTGTTAGTAAATGTACATGTTTTATTGTTATTTCTTAAACAAACTTGTAATATATAAATGTATAATTTTATACTTGTTATGGTTTGTTTTAGATTTTGTAAGATTGTATTTGTTTGTAAATTGTTAAAACTTTATAGAACTACCAAAGTACATGTGCTATTTTGAAATAATTAATAGCTTACTTGTTGGGTCCATTTAAAGTTTTGTCATTGGTATTGTGGAGTGGTAATTTCTATAAATTTCTATATTTTAATATGTATGGATGTTTATAAATAATAATAAATATTTAATATTTATAAGAAGTTGTGATTGATTAATTGGATAATCTTGAGGTAAAGTAATATTTTTGCAAGTTTATTTACCTAACTTAGTTAATTAATACATTATGTCATCATAATTTTATATAGATTCGATATAAATCATAGATGATCATTCATGGATGTATCGAGATTCACCCCAAAAATTACAGAGGATGGATTATTGTAATGAGGTTCAAGGTTTTATTAATTTTGCAACATATGTTCCTAGAAATTTTACTGGAGGCGGTATTAGGTGTCCATACAGAAAGTGTCAAAATAAAAAGTATATGTATCCAGATATTATAATGATACATCTTCTACATGAAGAGTTTATGAAAAATTACCAGTATTGGTATGCACATGGAAAAGTATATGTTAGTGAGAGGAGAATGAATAGGTCTACTTCTAGTGTTAGCAACGAGAATGACAATACTAATCCTTACAGAAATATGGTTATGGATGCAATGAGAATGAATCAAGGTAATGTCAGTCAATGACCAATCATAGAAGAAGAACCAAATATAGATGCAACTAGGTTTTTTGATTTGTTAAAAGATTTTGACGAACCATTATGGGATGGCTACATGAACCACAGTAAATTATTAGTTATAGCACAAGTGTTGACCATTAAGTCAGAGCACGGGTTGAGTGAGGCCGGGTATGACAAGATTATTAAATGAGCAAGAAGCATTTTGCCTGAAGAGAATAGGCTGAAAGAGAACTTCTATGCTGCGAAGTCCATGATGAAACCTCTTGGTATAGAATACCAGAAAATTGACATGTGCCATAACTTCTACATGTTATACTACCTTGAAAATACTAAGATGATCGAGTGCATGACATGTGGGCATTCCCGTTACAAACCTAAAACTTGTAGGGGAAAGACTCTAGTGGCATATAAAAAACTTAAATATTTCTCGATCACACTTAGACTACAGAGGTTATTCATGTCACCAAGGACTACTGAGCACATGACATGTGATTAGTACTCAAAAGTGCATTTTTATCATAGTTTTATATCATCATTTTGCACTTAAAGTATCAATAACTCCTTAACTAAAGTACGTTTTATAATAATTTATTTAATAATACAAGATACCTTTAATTTGTGGTAAATGTCCATTTTAAATGCAGGCCTATCATATAAATGAAAGGATTGATTGATGACTTTAAGAATTTCAATTGCAAAGGCAAAAAGATGATCAAACTTAGAAAAGAGATGTCGGTGCAATCCGAACCGGAACACTGTTCGGTAATTGGGTCATATCTGGAGCTATAGATCTCAGATTTAGGTCTACTTTATATGTATGGAAAGGTAAGACATAGGCCTACAACTTTCATATGGAGCCCAAAGATCTAAAAAGGCCATTTTCAAGTCCAAATTATTGTAACAACAAAGAAGCCCGAATCTGTCCTCCAGCCCGAGCACTGTTCAGTATTTTGGCCATATCTGGAGTTCTAGAAGTCGAAATGAGCTGAATGTTTTACACAAGAAAGCTGAGACAATTGCCTAGAACTTTTATGTTTTCAAGTGGCTCTAATTTTGACGTCATCAATGACGTTTTGGGCAGACAAGAGAAGATAAGGATTGTCACCAAGTCAAGGGTTGGCCATCTACTCATCAATTAGTCATCAAATCAATAGTTCCCAATTTTGGCCTATAAAAGGAGGCATTTGCCATGCATTTAGGCATCTTGGTGTCCAGATCAAGATCATGCTCTTGTTTTCTCTCTTTGTATTCTTTATGCTTTGTTTTCATTAATATCAAGTTTATGCCTTTCATTTCCTTTCCTTTCTTTAGTTAACTTTTATGTTCTTATTTTGTTTATCTATTTTTCTTTCTTTCATTATGTCTAGCTAAGTTAATTATGTCAAGGTGAAAAGGTTACACTAATGGTGTAAGAATAAGTATGGTATAAACTTAATATGGACTTTAATGTTTAATACTAACATGTTTTATATTTGTTATCTTGTTCACTCTTTAATACTTTGCTTGTTAAATGATTAATCTTGATTTATGTTGTATAACAATTGGTACAACAAATGCTTGGCACTTTCATAGCCCATACTGTATGGTATAACCGACACCTGAGCTATGAAAGGAACTTGATTTGTTGTTAACATAAGTTATAATCATGAATGCTTGACGAAATTTACAAGTATTAGCATTAATTGAATAAGATGACTAATATAATCATGTTAACAATATATAATATGGAACCTCCTTTGAGTGTGGATTCCAATTGAACAATAAAAGTTTATACTATACTTGTTTGACATACCATTAGTGGAACCTTTAACCTTGACATTTGTTATTATC
>SRLM01001024.1:37832-50209 GCA_015708895.1 Populus ilicifolia
CAACTTTTACCTTCTTTTCATGGTTTTGAATTGGAAAATCCATACTTCCATTTAAGGGAATTTGAGGAGGTCTGCAACACATATAATAATCTAAATTATAGCATAAACACCATCAGATTAAAGCTTTTTCCATTTTCATTAAAGGATAAAGCTAAAACATGGCTACAAAATTTGAGACCAGGATCCATTCGTGCTTGGGATGAAATGCAACAACAGTTTTTAAAGAAGTTTTTCCCATCTCATAGAACAAACTCTTTCAAAAGACAAATCACCACTTTCACTCAAAAACCAGGGGAAACATTTTACCAATATTGGGATAGGTATCGAGACTTGGTTAGTACTTGCCCTCATCATGGTTTTGAAACATGGAGATTTGTTTCACATTTTTATGAAGGGTTAACACCAAAAGATAGACAAATGGTTGAATTGATGTGTAATGGAACTTTTAAAGATAAAGACCCTGATGAAGCAATGGAGTACTTAGACTTGTTAGCTGAAAATGCTCAAAATTAGGACACTGCGGGTACTTATGAGGCACCGAGTAAAACTCAACCTCATACATCTAGTGGAGGTATGTACAACCTTAGGGAAGATCATGACCTTCAAGCCAAGTTCTCATCTTTAACTAGAAAAGTCGAGGCACTAGAATTGAAAAGGAGTGGTCAATTAAAATCTGTTGAAAACATTGCATGTCAAATATGTGAAACAAATGAACACTCAATCGATAACTGTCCAACCTTGCCTTCTTTTAAGGAATGTCTCCATGAACAAGCCCATGCTTTAAACAGTTTCCAAAGGGCCAACCATAACCTATGCTCACAAACATACAACCCTGGTTGGAGAAATCATCCAAATTTTAGTTGGAAGAGTGAGAACAACAATGCACAAACTTGATAACCACTGTTTCAAGTACACCATAATTTTCAAAATTCTTATGGATATGCACCTCCTTATGCTCCACCTCCTACAAGAAATTTTAAGGAAACTTTATATGCATTTATTGAAAAGCAAGAGACAATCAACACTCAACTTGCTCAAAGCATAATAGATTTTAAAGATACTCTTGCAAAATTCACATCTGCTCTCAGTTTTCAAGAGAAAGATAAGTTTCCGTCTCAACTACAGTAAAATCCCAAGGAGCAATACAATGCAAATGCAAGTAGTTATGGAAGTCAACACATGGATCAAGTCAAATCAGTCATCACTCTTCGCAGTGGTAAGATCATTGAAAAACCCACTCTTGAACCTTGTGAGAAAGATGATGAGTCAATTTCTAAGGGTAATGAAGGGGTTCAATCTGAATATTGCAAGGAAAAGATTGATTCCCTGCCAGCACTTCCATTTCCTCATGCCATGACCAATCAGGAAGAAATCGAGGATGAAAAAGGCACCGAAAATGTTGATGCAGATGTTTTATCAAAAGCGACAACATATTCAACACCCGACATCACACCAATCGATCATTACTTTCCTGATGAATCTCTACTTTCTTTTAGTTCAATGCCTTGGTTTGCTAAAAATATCAATTTTCTTGCTTCAGGATTTTTGTCAGCTTATTGGAGTATCGAAGATGAAAGAAAATTTTTGAGCAATATGCAAAAAAAAATTGGGATGACCTTTACTTATTCAATTATTATCTTGATCAAATATTTCAAAGATGCATTCCAGCAATGAGGCAAGTGATGTTATTAAATTTTGTCACTCTAAGGCACGTGAGGATCATTTTTCATCAAAAAAAAGGATTCTAGAAATCTTACAAAGTGGATTTTACTGGCCCACCATATTCAAGGAGTCACCTGTATTCTATAAAAATTGTGAAAATTGTCAAAAGGTGGGATTTATTTCAAAACACAGAGAGTCTTTAAATAATCTTCTATTGACTCTTATGTCTCATCATAGTCGAGATAAGTATCGTGTAATTCATGACTTATGAACCCTTTTCATAAAGAACATGATCGACTTAGTCTTGGGAATCTGACTAAAAAAGACCCTATTTGCCAGTTTTTAAGAAAACTAAATAGGAAGTCTGATTATCAGGTGAGTCCTCTAACTCCTTCATTTCACATATGCCTGGAACAGGTAAAAGCATATTTGCAAAGAAACGTCGTGCAAAACGACTGAAAGTTTGTCATGGATGTGCTAGATGGACTTGTAATACACAATGTTGTTCTTTAGGAATGGTATCTATAAACTGTGAAAATAAAATACAATTCATTAAGGATGGCTTGAGGAAGGAGTCTTTAGATAACCTTCTATTGACTCTTGAGACGCATCCTAGTGGAGATGTGCATCGTGCAATTCATGATTTATGGCTACTATTTCATAAAAAACATGATCGACTTAGTCTTGGGAATCTGACTAAAAAAGACCCTGTTTGCCAGTTTTTAAGAAAACTAGATGGGAAGCTTATCTCCGACCCATAGAGAGCGTTTAAACTGTTCTTGGACGTAAAACCAAGGGAAGATGTGAGCCACAATCATAACTACGTGTACATACACATGCTCTTTATGTCTTTTGGTTTTATTATTGTGTTTAGTTATTACTTCTATTTGTTTCAGTGTGTTTCAGGTTTGTCAGTGTTTGTTATTTTACGTGATATCTTCTATACTCTATCTTTCTACTTTAAACATTGAGGACAATGTCTTGTTTTAGTTGGGGGGAGAGGGTAGTAGCTAAAAAAAAACTATGTTTTCTATTTCATAAAACATGTGCAAAATGGTTGTTATTAGGATGGCAGAGTAAAGGAGCTCTTTTGTTAAAGTGACTCTTGAGACGCATCTTAGTAACCATTCATAACAAGGTCTATCATAATACTTCTTGAAATATTCAGATTTACAAACTCTTGCATTGTTATCACTTAAGTCTGCTCATATACTTGTTTAACATGTATTCTTAAACCTTAATTTACACACACACACTTCAACATATAATTGTGGGTTGCATATTGGATTATTACATTATTTATGTTCTTTTGTTAAAGGTAACAACTAAGGGAAAGGGATAGTATATAAAAAAAAACAAAAAAAAAGAAAAAGAAAAAAATGATAATAATAAAAATGTAGATAAGTTTGGTTTCGTAGTCTCCCTAACCTAAGCAATTAAGCTCGAAGGGGTGTTTTAACACCTAATACCCTAAAGTCAACTGACTTGGGAGCTATTGGTCCAACGCTTGTTACATGGGTTGAGGAGAAAAGCTTAAGGGAATCAAACATTGCACTATCTACATATTAGTATCTGCGACCCGAGTTACTAAGCTCGTAGGGGTTTTTTAACACCTAATGCCCTAAGGCCAACTGGTCTGGGAGTCATTAGCTGAAAGCTCGTTTCATGGGTTAAAGATGCATGGTGTTTTAAAATATATGTATATATATTTAAAAAAAAAAGAAGACAAAAATAATAATCCCAGCCCAAGGAAGTTAACCTTAAACATTAGAACACAAATTTTGTTTTTTTCCAAGAAAAGCCCTATAATTATGTGTTGATACAATTAGCACAAAAGAAAGGTTTTTGAATATCTTGTTAAGAGGTATTGAGTAGGTATATAAATCTAACAAGAGTTTGTTTATCTGGATAGAGTAATGAAAGTTAAATGATGAATACCTTGCTTTTTGAAATTTGCAAATTATTTTTCTATTTTAACACTTTGATTACTAGGGACTAGTAATAAGCTAGTTGGGGGGTGTGATTAGTACTCAAAAGTGCATTTTTATCATAGTTTTATATCATCATTTTGCACTTGAAGTATCAATAACTCCTTAACTAAAGTACGTTTTATAATAATCTATCTAATAATATAAGATAACTTTAATTTGTGGTAAATGTCCATTTTAAATGCAGGCCTATCACATAAATGAAAGGATTGATTGATGACTTTAAGAACTTCAATTGCAAAGGCAAAGAGATGCCGGTGCAATCTAAATCGGAACACTGTTCGGTAATTGGGTCATATCTAGAGCTATAGATCTCAGCTTTAGGTCTACTTTATATGGATGGAAAGGTAAGATATAGGCCTGCAACTTTTATATGGAGCTCAAGATCTGAAAAGGCCATTTTCAAGTCCAAATTGTTGCAACAACAAAGAAGCCCGAATCTGTCCTCCAACCCGAGCACTGTTCAGTATTTTGGCCATATCTGGAGTTCTAGAAGTTGAAATGAGCTGAATGTTTTCCACAAGAAAGCTGAGACAATTGCCTAGAACTTTCGTGTTTTCAAGTGGCTCTAATTTTGACGTCATCAATGACGTTTTGGACAGACAAGAGAAGATAAAGATTATCACCAAGTTAAGGGTTGGCCATCTACTCATCAATTAGTCATCAAATCAATAGTTCCCAATTTTGGCCTATAAAAGGAGGCATTTGCCATGCATTTAGGCATCTTGGTTTCCACATCAAGATCATGCTCTTCCTTTCTGTCTTCGTATTCTTTTTAGTGTTTATGCTTTGTTTTCATTAATATCAAGTTTATGCCTTTCATTTCATTTCCTTTGCTTTCTTAACTCTTATCTTATTTATGTTCTTATTTTGTTTATCTATTTTTCTTTCTCCCATTATGTCTAGCTAAGTTAATTATGTCAAGGTGAAAAGGTTACACTAATGGTGTAAGAATAAGTATGGAATAAACTTAATATGGACTTTAATGTTTGATACTAACATGTTTTATATTTGTTATCTTGTTCACTTTTTAATACTTTGCTTGTTAAATGATTAATCTTGATTTATGTTGTATAACAATTGGTACAATAAATGCTTGGCACTTTCATAGCCCATACTGTATGGTATAACCGACACCTGAGCTCTGAAAGGAACTTGATTTGTTGTTAACATAAGTTATAATCATGAATGCTTGACGAAATTTACAAGTATTAGCATTAATTGAATAAGATGACTAATGTAATCATGTTAACAATCTATAATCTGATTGAAACCTCCTTTATGTGTGGTTTCCAATTGAACAATAAGAGTTTATACTATACTTGTTTGACATACCATTAGTGGAACCTCTAACCTTGACATTTGTTATTATCATTGTTAATCCTTACTTTAATATTTCATCTCAAAGTTCTCATCTTCTCATCTTCTCTTCTTCTTTATTGTTGTTGTTATTATTATTATTATTGCTATTATTATTGTTATTGTTATTGTTGTTGTTGTTGTTGTTGTTGTTATTGTTGTTGTTGTTGTATTATTGTTATTTATAATTTATACAATAACCTCCCTATGGTTCGACCTCGGTCTTGCCAGGTTATTTATTACTTCGACACTCCTGCACTTATGAGAAGACATCAATCTTTTTGTCATGTCAATAATTCATTGCTAAAGTGTATAGTTGTTTTTTGAATTTATTGAATTTTTTTATTTTTGTATTGGCATAATTATTATTAGTTAATTTGTTGAATATTTATTGTTAATGTTGAATTTACCATAGAATTTACTTTAATGGTTTTTTTTTAATTTATTGTTTTGTTGTATTGGCATAATTATTGAATAATTTGTTAAATTGTGTAATTCTTAATGTTGAATTTACCTTATGATTAGTAATGGAATATATTGAAATAATTATTAATTTTACTTTATTATTGCATGATTTAGGTTTAATTTTTTTCCATTTATTTTGATTGTTATTCTAGAGTTTTTTCTTAATTTATTTTTTTTTGTATTGACATAATTATGAAATAATTTGTTGAATTGTAATTTTTAATGTTGAATTTACCTTAGAATTAGTAATTGAATATATTGGAATAATTAGTATAGATTGGGTAAATTGATTGTGGTTAATGTTAATATGTGCAGGTTTGTGGATTTGGGTAGTATTTAGTATAGGGGAGGTGCTGTTGAATTTTTTTTTAATATTTGAATTTAATTATATAATTATTTGTATAAAATTATGTAGATGCATAGAACGAAAACCAAAGTTAGTTGCTCATGTATGGTCGCAACTAGTTCATCTAGCAACGATGATGATATTTCCTTAGGTGCCTCTCAAGAAGTGGCACCTGCATCGCCTATGTCGTCAACTAATGCTATCTCTTTAAGCACTACTTCACAACACAAAGGCAGCGTGTCTTCCCAGCAGTATCAATTTACCCACCAGTATGAGGCATAGTGGAAGGATGAATTTTCAATGTATGTTTGTTAAGGTTTTAGTTTTTTTTTTTAAATTACCACCTAATTTATGAAATAATCACTATTGAATTTATTTTATTTATTTTTAGGTTCACAAACATTGAAATCGCCAAAGTAATATCATCAGTGTTTAAATCTTCGATGGAGAATCCATTGTTTTAATGGAGTCAAATATCCAAGCATCCTAAATGGATGTCTTAAATCAATGCATGGTTTAACAGGTTTGGAGTTGGTATTAATTTATAATTTTTAGCTTATTAATATAATTATAAATAAATGATTATTTTTATTTAAACTTATTCATTTATACATAGTACAAATTCTATTGGGACAATGAGCAGAACACTATTATGAGGAGGGTGTGAGAAAATCACACGGCAACTAGATAAGATTGAAAACAATACAAGTTTTTTTAGATAAAAATATATGTTTTGAAATGTAATTTTTGGTTGCGTGATTTTTTGTATAAAGCACAAAAAAAAAGACAAAAAAAGCCACGAGGGATAAGGGTTTCCAAGGCTGGAACGATGTTGTGGTATGGAGGGATTTCAAACCAATATACATCTTGGAAGATTTATGGCTGCACTATATTACGCACGTGACGTATGAGCAGTTCACACAATGCTCACAGTCTGGTGCTGGCAACCAGAATCGGCCAATTCATGGCAGGGTGACAACGCACACTAACGGCTCCGTTCTGTTTGCTGCACATACGAAATGGATGGTAAGATTAATTTAAATGAAATATATCATTAAATTTAGTTATTGTTAATATATCTTTTTTCATTATAGGCTGCGTCACTTGGACATGAGCCGAGCCCAATGGAGCTATTTATGAAGACGCACGTGCAGAGTCAAGACCGCCAGAAAAGGGTGCAACAGTTCGTTGATAACCGTACTCAACATTTCATGGTATGTTTGTTTAACCATTTTATTTTGTAAGTTAGTATGTAAGTTATTATGTTTATTGAATTGAATATGACGATTACTTTTTTTTTTTTCAAGAGACTTATAATAATCAGTTGAGGGAGAGATACAGGGACGATATTTTGAACCATCCAGAATTCGATCTGGATTTATGGATGAAGGTTGGATCATCAGGTGGACCCAATAAAAATCAGGTTTACAAGCTCTCCAACACTACGACCGACAACTTACATGTTAACCCGTAGTGTTTCAACCATTGGGAGCTCCCAATCAATATCGAGCTTTAAATCTGAGTTTGAGGCCTTACAGCAACACACAGCTCAGCTCACAAAGAAATACAACCACCTATAAGCGGAGTACGCGCAACTCAAAGCATCTCAAGCACAACAAAAAGCGGAGTATGAACAATAAAAAGTGGCTTATGAACAGCTTCGCGAAATGGTTATAAACATGGCAAATAGTGGAACATGTGCACCTAATCTTTTTTGGGCATATAACCACCAGCCTCCTCTAGGATCTCCTCCTCCAGCTCCACCTTTATATTAATTTGTAATAAACATTATTTACCTTTAAAACTTCATTTAATATTTTTTTTGAAACATATTCATTTTGTAATGAATATTATTTAACTTTGTTTTTTTGTTTAATATAAATTTTATTTGTATAATTGGTTTGTATTTCAATTAATTTATATAGTTTTATATTATATATCCTAAATAATTTTTTAAAAACAAATTTAGAAAAAAATAATTACCAATGATTTTATCGACGAATTCATTCGGTCAATATTTTAAACACTCACCTACCGACAGAATTACTCCATCGGCATTTAATAATAGCTGCCACACTTACCGATGAATTTACAATAGGATGTATTCGGTCGATATTTCATATACTCATCAACAACTTTACCAATGGTTAGCGTATGTCGGTAAATCATGATATCACCGATGGAATACAAATCCATCGGTATATTTCAAGCGGGAATTTTGTTTTAGCACAAATTCCATCTGTAAAATCGTTGGCTAATGGTTTTTTTGTTTTGCTGATCGATATAGTGATGGAATGTTGAATCATTAATGAAAGGAAAGTCGACGGACATAATTCATCGATGATGATGTCGGTAAACAAATCAACAATGAACTTCTAATCACACACCGACGAAATTTATCTGTCGGTAAAACTGTGAAATCTTATAGTGTTTATTATTTCATAACTAATTTTTAATGAGAGATTAGACCAGATTACTAGAACTAAGAGATCACGATTTTGTTAATGATATCAATAAAGTTCGTTCAACATGAAAGACTACTTTAATGATGAAAAATATTTCAAATCATCTTGGAAGGAATGATATACTACGAATACTAGATGTGCACTATTTATAAAAGAATTAGAAGGATATCCAACATTTTTATTATTCCAAGTCAAAACATGGTTTCTCTTATTTACCTGGGGACCTAGTGAGACCAACAAATCTAGGGCAAACTTTTTGCCAACTTCATGAATGTTGTTAAAACCTCGAGAGCTTAAAAGCTTTCAACAATTACAAATAAAATATTAATTTAAACCATGAAACATATGAAGTTTTCTTAGAAACTATCCAAAGGAAAACAAGTCAATTACCTAGAAGAAATGTACTGGAGAAACTCTATATTCTCCTCACCTATAAAATTGAGACCATGATCTCAACAACAGTTGGATACCTAGGTCATAAAGTTAATTATACCATGAAGTGAAATAAAAATATACCATAGTTAATGACTACGAATGTAATGATGTTTTCATTTTCTCTAGGTAATGCCTAAGGGCCTCTCATTAACCTTTCAAGGATAAGATTGACTCAATCTCTCTATTGTGTTTGTATAATTTATTGGATTGACATGGCACAACTCTCAAAGGATGAGATTGACATGACATTAATCTATGGCAATAACCTTAAACTCACCAAGGAAAGAATTGAATTGGTCTTTCTAGTGTTATTATATAATTTACCTTAGAGGGATTGACATGGTCTTCTTGGTACAATCACACAACTTGTGAAGGATATGATTAACATGGAATCAATCCAAAGTAATAGCCCCAAACTCACCAAGGAACGAATTGACTTAGTCTTCCTAATATGATTGCATAATTTACCTTGAAAGGAATTGACATAGTCTACCTAATACAATTATATAACTCTCTAAAGATTAGATTTACATAAGATCAATCTAGGAAAATAACCTCAAACTCATAAGGGATGGGATTAACTCGATTGCCTAGTGTGATTACACAGCTTACCTTGATAGGGATCAACATGGTCTCCTTAGTGTGATTGCTTAACTCACTAAGGATGGGATTGTCTTAACCTTTTTAGTGCAATTGCATAAACTCATCTTAGCAAAATTAACATGATATCCTAAAGAAATGGCCTTAAACTCATTAAAGATGGGATTGACTTTGTCTTTCTAGTGCGATTACTGATTAATAATTAAAAGTGTATTTTTATCAAGGTTTTATGTTATCATTTTGCACTTGAAATATCAATAACTCCTTAACCAAAGAATGTTTTAAAATAATATATCTAATAATATAAGATACCTTTAATTTATGGTAAATGTTCATTTTAAATGTAAGCCCATCATATAAATAAAAGGATTGATTGATGAATTTAAGAACTAAAATTGAAAGGATAAAGAGATGGTCAAACTTAGAAAAGAGATGTTGGTGCAATCCAAAATGGAACATTATTCAATAAAAGGGTCATATCTGGAGTTATAGATCTAAGATTTACGTTTACTTTATATGGATGGAAAGGTAAGATATAGGCTTACAACTTTCATATGGAGCCCAAACTTAAAAGGGCCATTTTCAAGTCCAAATTATAGCAGCAACAAAAAAATTCAAATCTCTCTTCTAGCCCAAGCACTGTTCAGTGTTTGGCCTATATCTAGAGTTCTTGAAGTCCAAATGACTTTAATTTTTTACACAAGAAAGCTGAGACAATGTTCAACAACTTTTATGTTTTAAGTGGCTCCAATTTTGACATTATCAATGATGTTTTGGACAGACAAGAGAAGATAAGGATTGTTACCAAGTTAAGAGTTGGTCACCCACTTATTAATCAGTCATCAAATCAATAGTTCCCAATTTTGACCTATAAAAGGAGACATTTGCCATGCATTTAGGCATCTTGGTTTCCAGATCAAGATCACGTTCTTACTTTCTCTCTTTATATTTTTTGTAATGTTTATGCTTTGCTTTCATTAATATGAAGTTTATGCCTTTCATTTCCTTTTATTTACTTAGTTAACTTTTATCTTATTTATGTTCTTATTTTATTTATTTATTTTTCTTTCTTTCATTATGTCTAACTAAGTTTATTATGTCAAGGTGAAAAGTTACACTAATGGTGTAAGAATAAGTATAGTGTAAACTTAATATGAACTTTAATGTTTTACACGAACATGTTTTCTGTTTGTTATCATGTTCACTCTCTAATACTCTGCTTGTTAAATGATTAATCTTGATTTATGTTGTATAACACTTGGTACAACAAATACTTGGTACAACAAATACTTGGTACTTTCATAGGCTATACTGTATGGTATAACTGACACTTGAGTTATGAAAGGAACATGATTTGTTGTTAACATAAGTTATAATTATGAATGCTTGATGAAATTTACAAGTATTAGAATTAATTGAATAAGTTGACTAATGTAATCATGTTAACAATTTATAATCAAATTGGAATCTTCTTTGTGTGTGGTTTCCAATTGAATAATAAGAGTTTATATTATACTTGTTTGACATACCATTAGTGGATCCTCTAACCTTGACATTTGTTATTATCATTGTTACATTAATATTCCATCTCAAAGTTCTCATATTTTTCTTCTTTTTCACCTTCTTTTTCTCAAAGTCCTCTAACCTTGTTACATTATCACCCAAACATGATTTAAACCCTCTTGAAAAATGCAACGAAGGCTAAATCCTAATATAAAATAAGTAGTGAAAAATAAAATCATTAAGCTTCTAGATAATGAAATCATTTATTCTATTTCTGACAGTAAATGGGTAAGTCCTACCCAACTTGTACCCAAGAAGTTTGGAGTTGTTGTGATATCAAATAAGAACAATGAGTTAATTCCCACTAGAATTGTTACTAGTTGGCACATGTGCATTGACTATAGGAAACTTAATTCAATGACTAGAAAAGATCATTTTCCTTTACCTTTCATGGATCAAAACCTAGAAAGAGTTACAGGTTATGAATTTTATTGTTTCCTAGATGGCTATTCGGGTGATAACCAAATTGAAATTGCATTGGAAGATCAAGAGAAAACTACTTTCACATTTGCATTTGGTACTTTTGCATGTCAAATGATGCCTTTTAGATTATATAATGCACCAACAATATTTCAAAGATACATGCTTAGTATATTTAGTGATATGGTTGAACATTTTCTTGAGATTTTCATGGATGATTTTTCTGTTTTTGGCGATTCATTTGATGATTGTTTGACTAACTTAGAAAAGGTTTTGACAAGATATGAAGAGAAAAATCTTGTGCTGAATTGGGAAAAATATCACTTTATGGTAACAAACAGCATTATACTTCAAAAACTTGACACGACAAAGAGATTGATGTCTTCTCCCAAGTGCAGGAGTGTCGAAGTAATAAATAACCCGGCAAGACCGGGGTCGAACCACAGGGAGGTTATTGTACAAATTATAAATAACAACAATACCACAACAACAATAATAACAATAACAACAACAATAATAAAGAAAAAGAAGAAGATGAGAACTTTGAGATGAAATATTAAAGCAAGGATTAAACAATGATAATAACAAATGTCAAGGTTAGAGGTTCCACTAATGGTATTTCAAACAGGTATAGTATAAACTCTTATTATTCAATTGGAAACCACACACAGAGGAGGTTCCAATCATATTATAAATTGTTAACATGATTACATTAGTCATCTTATTCAATTAATGCTAATACTTGTAAATTTCGTCAAGCATTCATGATTATAACTTATGTTAACAACAAATCAAGTTCCTTTCATAGCTCAGGTGTCGGTTATACCATACATTATGAGCTATGAAAGTGCCAAGCATTTGTTGTACCAATTGTTATACAACATAAATCAAGATTAGTCATTTAACAAGCAAAGTATTAAAGAGTGAACAAGATAACAAATATAAAACATGTTAGTATTAAACATTAAAGTCTATATTAAGTTTATACCATACTTATTCTTACACCATTAGTGCAACCTTTTCACCTTGACATAATTGATTAGTACTCAAAAGTGCATTTTTATCATGGTTTTA
>SRLM01001026.1:0-229872 GCA_015708895.1 Populus ilicifolia
AGCCCCAACCCATAAACCTTAACCCCAAACCCTTATCCCCAACCCCTAACCCTAACCCCAAACTCTAACCCAACCCCAAACCCTAAACCAAACCCCAAGCTCTAAACCCTAAACCCTAACCCCTAAACTCTTACCCCTAACCCAACCCCTAAACCCTAACCCTCACCCGAACCCCAAATGTTAACCCTAAACCCCAACGCTTAAACCCTAACCCCTAAACCTCAACTCCTAAACCCTAAACCCTAACCTTAACCCCGAACCCCAAACCCTAAACGCCAAAACCCCAAACCCCTAACACTAAACCCTAAACTCTGATCCCCGAACCCTGAAACCCGAAACCTAAAACTTTAAACCCTAAAATCATAAGTTCTAAAACCCTAAACCTTAAAAAACCCTAAACCCCAAAACCCTAAATTCTTAACTTTAAACCCCAAAACTTAAGTCTCAAAACTCAAACCCTAACCCCTAAACTTTTTTTCTTAATTTGAGGAATCCTCAGGGTGTAAAACCCCGGTTATTCTAAGCTCTTGGAAAAGGTGAATTGGACCAGTTGCTATCTCAAATCTTTTGTCATCACGTCATGCCCTATGGGGATGTTAAACCTTAAAACTCAAAACCCTAAAAAACTATAAATCCTAATCTCTAATATCTTAACTCAAAACTATAGATACTAAACCCAAAACCTTAAGCTCAAAACCCAAAATCAAACCAAATTTGAAATTCTAAACTCTAATCTCTATGCCCGAAGCCCTAACCTTTAAACTTGAAATCTAAAACCTAGTCCAGCTGAACCTATCTTGGCCTACTCTCTTTATGCTACATGGATTAACATGCTTAGAAAGATTAAAAAGATGAAGCGCTTAGAAAGATTAAAAAGATGAAGCACTTCTGCCATTATTTCTTGTTATTTAACACTTTTATTCATTGTTTTTTTTCTTTTTTTTTTAAGAGCCCTTGTTTTTTTGTCCAAATATTCATACATGAATTTTTTCAACCTCTCTAATTATATATATGATAATAAGTTGATGAATGGTGAAAAATACTAAGTTTTTTATATAAATGTAAAAGAATATCCTTTCCAAGTACTTCAAAAATACATTAGACCCTCCACATTTTACATTGTCAATTACAAATAATTTATTTGTTTTTTAAAATATTTTTTATTCATAAATATATTAAAAAAATATTTCATTTAAAAAAATTACATTAACATATCAAAACAATCTAAAAATATCAAAAAAAAATTAATTTAAAAAAAAAAACACCTAATCCCAACCCATAATTACATCTATTTTCCCTCATTTCCCTTTTCCCGCTCGCCAAAATATATACTATATACCCATTTGTATTCTATTTGACCTTCCCTCCAGCTTTCCCTCCATCAAGCTCCACTACCTGGCATCCGCTTCTCAGACCATTTATCCAAGCAGGCACCCTTTCCCTTTTTGAACTACTAGCCAAAAAAAAAAATCACAATTTTCTGCATTCTAATTACTTCAGAAAAAGAAATAACAAATAACAAGTTCAAAAAATATCTTTTTCACCATTTTTGAACTTCAATTCCAAGTTTCCACAATATCCAATACAAAATGCCTCAGTAAAAAAAAATTAAAAAAAAATAATAATTAGAGAACCTTTTAGGTTGTCATTGGTTGTCCGAGTTGTACTGATCATATATGCTTAACTCGATAAAACCATACACAAACTTGGAATAGTTTGTGGAATGGTGCTTTTTACTTGGAATTACATTTGATTAGAAGGCTTGTTCACATTTTCCTGTTCAACTCTCACACCTAGCCCCTACTTGGAGAACAACTGATCAGAATGCTTGTTCACGTTTTCCTGTTCAACTCTCACACCTGGCTCATCAATTTGCATAGGACCAGCATCCAAAGCCTGCAAGAGTTGATGCCAATCAGAAAACCTTGTATTGTCGAGGAATCCATAGAAGTCCAGTTAGAATCCATAAACAGCAACCCCTTGTGTGTCCCCATTGCATATTCCATTTTTCAATTTTTCTTGCAGGAGATGTATGTGAATGCATGAATATTAAGCTTACCTTTCCACTTGCATTTTCATCTATTGCTGTATCAAAGCCTCTAGCATGCTCAGAACTTCCTTTCTGACCCTCCTACGAAAGGCAAAATGAATAATATTGTCACAAATAAATTACACAACCAGAAAAATTCTGTGATGAATAATCCACAAAATGAATATTGTGGAACTTGAATTATTATTAACTTCCTTTGTAATACAAGATGGAGAATTTGCTTCAACCCAAAAGTAGAAATAATACTACCAAGTGCAAAATTATACAGTTAAATTATGTAGTTAAATTTTATCTACCCCCCCCCCNAAAAAAAAAAAAAAAAAAGAGGTTCATTTATACAGTTGGTTTCAGCAGTAGCATATCATTGACTATAGAAAGCAGATGACCCAACTTCTAGCTGCCAAATTCAACTAGGTTCATTTCTCAAGAGTTAACAGTTAAAATTCTTTTCCCCTTCTCAGAACATAGGGGGAAAAAACAGTTATCTTATTAAGGTTATAGATTAAGATGGTACATGATTAATCAGGAAGAGACCATTCATAGGCCAACACCATAAATTTAAAACACTGAAAAGACAAAGGTGAGTTGTAGATCAACATACCAACTCCTTTGGCTCAGCTTCAACTATTTCTCTCTTCACTCTGCTTGGTAATGGCTTTCTGTATATAAAGATAAATTAGTAAACAGCAGAACACAATAATTAGGAAAAAATTCTTTCACCTCCCTTTTTGTTGTGGAAAAAAAATACCGTTCATCATCAACATCCATATCAGAATCTGGATCCCATCTCTCATCTGCATCATCCTGATCTTCTTCTGCCTGATAAATGTCAAAAAATACAAGACATATCATTTAGTATCAATTAGCAGACACAATTCTACTTGTCAACAGTAAAACAAGTTAATACTGACTATTGTGAATTAGCAAGCAATACTTCTTGTCAACTATAAAACAAGTTAATCCTCAACTATAGTTAATTAGCAAGAAAAAAAGTTAAAACGGTAAGCCCAGGTGGTTAAACTACAAGATCTTAGTTGTGACTTGGGAGAACAATTAGAGTCAACATCACCCATTTCATCTTCATAAAAAATAAGCAAAGGATACCTCCAGAAGCTCAGTGTCAGGTGGTCTTTCCTGAAATTGGACACTCGGTGCATGCTGAAGCTTTGAAAGATTATCAAGGAGCTTAGACCGTATTTCCTCAAGTAACTGGTGGGAATTCTTATTTTCCATGTTGCTAGGGGCAACATGAAGAGTATAATCTGGACCAAAGTACTCATAATACTCATGCTGCGGCATCTTATCATCAACTTCAATTCCAAGTGCAACTCCAGTCTACCATATATTAGACACAACAACATCAAAGTACATCAAATCAAATTCACAAGTAAATGATAGAGACATTTCAAATGCAAAAACTAAAGAATCATTTAGCAAAAGAAAATCATACCTCATAGCACCAGCAGCGAGCAACATTTCGAATGGTGTAGCCACCACCACCCAATAGCAATAATGGCACATTGAAAGATCTCATAAATTTAACACACTCTGCATGGCCCTTGATAGAAAGATTGAAGCATCCTAATCTATCCCCAGATAACGAGTCAGCACCACATTGGAGAACCACAGCACCCGGTTTAAAAACTTCCATTACTTTTCCAATTAGTGGTTTAAACAAGAAATGATAGCTCTCATCGTCAATTCCATCATCCAATGGAACATTGAGAGAGTAGTATTTTCCTTTTGAAAATCCAATGTCACGTATATCTCCTGTGCCGGGAAAGTAATCTCCAAATTTATGGAATGAAACAGTCATGACTCTATCAGTGGTGTAAAATGCTTCTTCCACACCATCCCCATGATGAATGTCAATATCCACATACAGAACACGCTGCAAAGGCATGGGAAAGAAAAAATCACAAGATGAGACTTAAAAGAAAAGGTAATAATATAATAGTTGATGTACAATTTTGGAGTAGTGATTAGAAGGCATCGAGTTAGACCAGGGTTTCCCAAAAAAG
This sequence comes from Populus ilicifolia, assembly GCA_015708895.1. Taxonomy (NCBI): domain Eukaryota; kingdom Viridiplantae; phylum Streptophyta; class Magnoliopsida; order Malpighiales; family Salicaceae; genus Populus; species Populus ilicifolia. The sequence continues at coordinate 4,072 of SRLM01001026.1, forward strand.
GTGCGCATATTTCAAGCTGACATTGAGAAACTATGTTAGCATCCATAGCCAGAGAGGGATAGTTAAAAACCTCATGCACTTTAAGAAGCTCCAATATTGCAAGCACGATGTCATTAACATAGCAAAAACCAGAAGCTTCACACTTCTTAGCATGATGGAGGCCACCAGCCCAATTGACAGCAATGTCACAGAGGTTGTGATTTAACTTGACGGCACCCCCAACAGAGCCACCAGCGTAAGTCTGGCAGAAGGAGTAGAGGCCATCAAAGACAGGACAATCTTCGCCAACATTAAAGCGCTTCAGCTGCCTGAGCTGGTCCTGCTGGGTCTCAGGGGTGATGCTGCGGAGGAAAGAGACATAATCATCAGCATGGAAGCGGCAAAGATCGCGGTCACGAGCAGGAAAGGGCTTGAGGACCTGCATGTGCTGAAGCAAGCCGTAGTGGGCAAGGAGAGCATGGGTCATTCGAATGCGATGGGGCTTCATGGGGTGACCCTGGCCATAATAGTAATTGCCGACTTCTGGATCGTAGAAATAGCAAACCTTTCTCTTAACCCCATCAGGAGCAGCAGACGGAAGAGAATTGCCACCAGTGTCCATTGTTAGTTATTAATTATTATGGTAGATGGATCTGTATACTTGTTGTTGTTGTTGTTGCTGCTGCTGCTGCTGCATCTTAATCAAAAGAAACAACCTAAGAGATTTAGATAATACATAAAGTAAGGTGCTTGAAATTGAAAAGCGAAGCCAACAATCAAACCCTTAAAAAGAAAGGAATAATGATGTTCATGTTCGAGTATCAGTAACCAGCATAAGCATGGTAGCGAAACTAACTAGCGGAGCACATTGAAGATGAGATACCAAAGCAAATATAATAATAATAATAAATTTATGCATCGAACTTAAAGAAAATCAAACAAAACTAAAAAAAAAAGAAGAAGAAGAAGAAGCGGTAGCCGTAGCATGGATTAATTAACAACCTAAATTGAATAAGACATAATAATAATAATAATAATAATAATAATAATAATAAAAGTATGCAGCGAATTTAAAGAAAACCACAAAAAAAAACCTAAAAAAAGGAAGAAGCAGAAGCGGTAGCATAGATTAATTAACAGACTAAACTGAAGAAGACAAAATAATAATAATAATAATATCAGAATGAAGGAAGAATCCCTTTCCGTACCTTGAATTGAATTTAATACCAGCTTAAAATAGGAAAGGGAAAACTTGAGGGTCTTTCTGCTGCAACGGAGAAGAACCACCTACCCTTTAATTTTCAGAAGACCAAAAAAGCATGTAATGTAACGCTGCTTCTCATCTGCTCTTTCTGCTTCTAACTTTCAGTCGAGCTGCCTTTAATTATGATTTCTTTCAAGTTTTCAAGAATCGATAACGTCCCTGCCGAGACGGGCCTTACAGCTTCACCTATGCTTCAATGGGCCTAACCGCTTCATTCTACCATCAATATTGGGCCTGCCCACTTTTCCCGAGAGTTCAATTTGAGTCCTCTTTGAGCCTTGATGGCTCATTCTGGTGATTTTTTCATGAGAACCCTTTTTCTTTTTCAATATTGTATTGTTTACATTGATTTGGCGGAATTAATTGGTCCTGTTGTTGTAACATCAATAAGAAAAAAACTAAAAATGTTCATTTTTTAATTGGATAATACAGATATTTTTGGGTTAATTTATTAAATAAATAAATAAATAAATTTTTTTGAGTATCAGAAAACTTAAGGGTGTATATTTTTAGTTCCATATCGTTTTAAGCCTAAATAGATAATTAAACTAAAATTATTTTTTTTAAGTTTGTGAACCAAACCGAATTAAAAACCAATTTGAATTAATCATATTTGGTTCAGTTGGATTCAATTTTTTTTTCCAAACCTTTTAAACCAATTTATCTTATTTCTATTTTTATAGTTTTGTGTCTTTTTTATGGGAAATCTTGGTTTTCTCTGCAAATTAAATAAGATAATATCCAAAAAGCAAACCTAAGCGGTCTTTTTGTTGGATTCTTATTTACAAATTAATCTTTGTGCAAAAAATACATAGAACAAAAAAAATGCAGCTATTTAATTAGGAAAAAAAATAAAGATAAAAAATATGAATTATTTAAATATAAAACCACAATGAGAGGAATTTAATTATAAATTTTTATATAAATCCACACCATTTATTAAGTGTGTGGTGTTTTTATACTCGGTTTTTTCAATAAATAACTAAACTCAATATCTAATATTCTACTAGTTTAACATAACAATTTTCTCATAAGATCAATATTAAAAAAATTAAAGAAAAACCTTTTACTAGTTTGATATAATAATCTTTGTTAGTTATATGGATATAACAAATGACAAAATAATTACAAATACAAAAATAAAAGTAAAAGACATACTTGAACTAAAAGAATTAAATTCAAAAGTGAAGAAATGTGTGATAGGAGGATAGATGAGCATGGAGCAACCAGAGACTAATAATTCCTAATAATTGTGGGATGTGGATTGTGGAGTACAGAAGAAAATTAGAGAGGAGAAAGTGAGAGATGCAGAGAGCAAAGAGAGAGGGACGGTTGTCATAAAATAAAAATAATTTCGTTCGATTCCGCTCAATTAATTTTAGATTTTGAAAACTAAAATCAAATCAAACTAAATTTTTTTGTAATTTTTTAATTTCTTAATTTAATTTTTTTATTTAGTTTTTTTATTTGATTTTTTCTTGTTTTTTCTATTTTATCGGTTATTTAGTTTTTTTTCTCACTCCTAATAAAACTTTTAGAATTTGATATGTTTAATCGTGTCCTGAAATTACTTTCATGTATACCAAACATGTAAAGAGCAATTGATTCACCATCCAGGTTTACATTTTGAAAAAATGATATCATTTCAAAAAATATATTTTAATTATTTTTTAATACTATTATATTAAAATCATTTTAAAATATTTTAATGTTTTTAATTTTTAATGTTTTGAATATGAAAAATAATTTAAAAAATGGAAGCTACCAAATCGCCTTTACATCTCTCTCCTTTTTTCTTATTTTTTGCATGCGATATGCTCCTAATCACATAGACAATGTGTGTGTCCCGTAAAAAATATAAAATGAAAGAAAATGATGGCTTATCACGGTCAAGCAACCTGACTACGTTGATAGAGTTAATTATTTAGTGTAAATTAAATATACGTAGAATTAATAAGCATATAACAAAAAAGCTCACAGCTATACAATTTAAATAGAATATTTAATTTATAAAAGAAGAAAATCAACACGTTATTAATGATTATACCCTCTGATTTCTAATGTTAAATTATCTTTCACTTGATTAATATAGGCTTGTTTGAAATTATAATAGTGATTATGATTTAAAGCAATTTTTACTTGGAAATATATTAATATAATATTTTTTAATTTTAAAAAATTATTTTTAAAAATATCAAATCAAAAAATCTAAAAATAAAAAAAATAAAAAAATAAAATAAAATTTTAAAGAACATGATTTCAACTATATTCCCTAACAAACCTATAATCTCAATGCTAATAGCTTTTTAAGATTTTAATGACAACATTATAACAACATAATATGATGTTTGAACAAGATATTAGGCATAAAAAGAAGAAAAATACAACAAGAAAAAGAAAAGAATGCATAAGATATTAGTAGATAGCGGTTGTTTAAGGTATAAAATAACCACATCAATTCATCCTAAATATAATGTAAAAATTTTGTTACAGTGAAGATACTATAAAGCAGTTTTTATGAAAAAATAGCTTGATATCAGGATGGTAAAAAACTTAACATCTCTTATTTTTATTATTTTTTCACAAGAATTGCTTTAAAACCCTATTTAAAACCTCAATTATAAAATTCCTTCTCTCCCACTTCACACCTCATAATCCAAAATTTTTATAAAAAAAAAAGATGTTTTTCACATCTTCTTACCAAGACATGAAATGGATGGTGAGAAAAAAAGTTTTGATGTGTCGTAAAAAATTCAACTAGCTTGGGAATAGAATTTAAAGGTTGGATGATTGGTTAATCAATTGGTCCAAACAATCTTTGTAATAGCCTAACTCAACCTGCTAAATATTGTCTATTTTGGACTTGATTGCCCTCACGAATTTGTTTTTAGTGACTACGCATGGCTTTAAAACACGTCTGACAAATTAACAACCAGCGTTATTAATAAGACTAGCTACCAAATCCTCATTTGCCGATATGAAATATTACAATCCACCCTTTCATGGAGACTAACGATCTCGTTGGTAGAATCGGACAGCTAATGAGACCGGTTCTAATACCATTTGTGACAACTAGTGAGAAGAAAGGCAAGGTTGTCAAAAATGCTTTTTGAACACGACATGGAACATATAATATAAACTTGACTAGTAAATTGCAAGTAAAATATTTTAAGTAAATATTATAAAATTACAAGTAAAATATTTTAAATAAAATCATAAGTAAAATATTTTAACTAAATTGAAAGATATAGTCAAGTAGTAAATAATAATATAACACAATTAAAATAAAAATAAAAAAAATAAACAATACAAATATATAAACACCTTAAAATATATAATTCAAATAAAAATTCATATATGTCCATAAAATTTTATTATAGGTATATAACTATAAAATAAAAATATATGAATATTATCATCAACATTAAATTAAATAATATAAAAATAAAATAAATATTACGTATCAATTAATAGTAGTAAATAAATAATTAACAGCATATATCATATGATATTAAAATAGACATTGTCAATAATAAGTAGCCTTAAAGTTAAACAAGCTGGAAGCAACTAACTTATGCTCTTTTTTTTCTATGCATCAGGGATTTTTTAGGTATAATTTGAGAAAAACAATTTAGTATATGATTTTCTCCATTCGCTATAGCTGTGGTCTTTGTAAATAGAGACTATTTTTTTTTTTTAAAAAAAAAAAAAAGAAATTATGTTGTGTAATGCGGCGTGCAAGCCTAGTGTCTATAAATAGTAAATATTATATGTCAAATGGGGAAGTGGCTAGTGGGAATTGCAAAGTGAGAAGTCACGGGGAAAGAGAGTGTTGAGATAGCACAGCAATCGAGCAACTTTCGTAAATTTCTCGTGGAATCATTATTTCGGTACATGTTTATTGTTTTCTACAAGTTTGCCTGATTTTATACGAGTTTGGTAAGGTTTGATCGATTTTATTGGTTTTCAAGTTTTAACCCTGATTTTACATTTTTTTTTTAATATTAGTTATACCATAAAAATAAACATGCACTTAGTTACCACAAAAAGGGGGGGAAAACATTGCAGAATGAAGAGTCCTCCTAATGGAGTTATATTTATAAATTGAAGAAGAAAAAAACAGATGAATACAAATTCAACGACGGCAAAATTTATCTTCAAACAATTAACTAATATTTTAAATGGCATGGGGAAAGTATTGTAGCTTTTCCTATGCCACATGTTTTCTCTTTTTTTTTTCTTTTTTTTTGGTTTTTCGGGGATTTACATGTTTTTTTTCAAGATTGTCTTTTATTTTTGTATTTTTTTAAAATTATCTTTATTAATTTTTTTAATATTAAACTGGTTGAAAATTTAGTTCTATAGTTTAAAAAAAAAACATTATGAATTATTACAAAATTTCCCTATATGATTTTTTTTAATGATCTTTTTAAAAAATAGTTTTTATCGATTTTATTTTTTTCATATCGAGCTGATTGAGAATTTTGCTTCATAGTTTTTTTATTTAAAATATTATGGATTGTTATAATATTTTTCTACATGATTTTGTTTTGCTACATGTTTTTTTTTAAATTATCTTTGTCAATTTTATTTTTTTTAATATTGAGTTGATTGAGAATTCAACTTTAACTTTCCCCACATGTTTTTTCTATGTTTTTCATTTTTTTTGCTTTATTTTTCAAAATTGTCTTCTTCTTCTTCTTCTTTTTTTTTTCAGGACTATTTTAGTTGACTTTATTTTTTTAATATGGAGGTGGTTGAAAATTTAGTTTTGCAATTTTTTTTCTTGAAAAAATATGGATTGCTACAATATTTTTTCACATGTTTTTTTTTATGATTTTTTTTTAAAATTATCTTTATCAATTTTATTTTTTTCATATTAAGCTGATTGAGAATTTAGTTTCATAGTTTTTTAAAAAAAATATTTTGCATTGCTATAATGTTCCCTCACATGATTTTTTTTAATTATCTTTGTTAATTTTATTATTTTTATTATTGAGATGGTTGAGAATTACAATAATAGATTTCCTCATAAAACACTATAGATTGCTGCAGTATTTCCCTACATGGTTTTTTCTTTTTATTTTTGTTGATTTTATTTTTTTTATATTGAGCTGATTGAGAATTTAACTTTGTTTTTTTTAAAAAAAAAACATTGTGAATTACTACAATGTTTCCTCACATGATTTTTTTGTTATGATTTTTTTAAAAATTTTCTTTATTCATTTTATTTTTTAAATATTAAACTGATTGAGAATTGAACTTTATATTTTTTTTCTTAAAAATATTATGGGTTGTAATAGTTTTTCTCCATATAATCTAGTATACTACAAGTATACTACAAGTCCGTGACATTGCGCAGGCATAGAATCTAGTGACATCATAATCTGTAGCCTCACATAAAAGCATAATTGTATAATTTGTTTGGAATTGCAATAAAAATTGTTTTTTAAAATATATATTAAAATATTTTTTTTATATTTAATAATTGTCATAAAAAAGTAAAAAAAAAAATGATTGCTGTATTTAGTACTTAATTAATAATTGAATTGTCTATACTAGATACTAATTTATTGACTTATGCTCCGTTGCTAGTTGGATCATTTTTAAAAAAAAATGTAAAAATGAACATTAAAAGTGTGAGGATTTTTTTTATAATGCTATTAAATCCAGACAAGAAGATAAATCTTGAAATTTCTTTACCTGTATCTTTGCCTGACACGAGTTCATAATAAAATTATAAGAGCTAGCTTGATATAAATTACTTTATTTAATAAATTCAAAGAAAATATGGATGACTGATTTTTATTTGAAAAATTGATATTGAATGATGAAATTAAAAAAAATAAGTTAAAAAATAAAAGAGAACGTCAGGCTACATAAACATTTTAAATCGGAAGCCTTGGTTATTAGAATGAAATTACCATATATAAAAAAAATTATGAAACTCAATCTCTAATAAATCTAATGATAAATTATTATTATTATTATTATTATCATTGTTGCTATTATTATTGTCATTACAACTATCGTTATCAATAGTATTATTAATAAATGATATTGTTATCATTATCATGATCACTATCATTATTTTTATTATTATTATCATTGTTGCTATTATTATTGTCATTACAACTATCGTTATCAATAGTATTATTAATAAATGATATTGTTATCATTATCATGATCACTATCATTATTATCATTATCTTTATTGTTATTATTGTTAATCTAATTGTTGTTATTCTTATCACAACTAATATTATCATTATTTTTATTTTCATGGCTATTATAATTATCTTTTTTCCATTATAACAACTATTATTATTATATCAAACTATTCTTACTATTATTATTATTATTATTAACACTATTAGTATCACTATTATTATTGTTGCTATTAGTACTTTTACTATTACTATTACTACAATTATTATTATTATTATTATTAGTCTTTTACTATAATAGCTATTATCATTACTATTATGATTATTATTACTATTATTGTTATGACTATTACTATTAACAACATTGATATTGTTGTTGTTGTTATCATTATTGCTATTATTATTAATATTAATATCACAATTATTATTGTTATTGCTATCATCACTATAATTATTGATATCATAACCATCACAACAATCATAATAAACTATTATTATTATTATTATTATTAATAACATCATTATTTTTTTTTATTATTATCACTACTATTATCACTATTATTATTATTGTCTTGCTAATATTATCACTTGTTACTACTATTACTATTACTATATTATTATTATTATTGCCATTAGCTATTATTATCATAAAAAACTACCAATATTACTGCAATTATTTTCACTAATCGTTAGTATTATTACTAGTTTCATTATTGATATTACTATTATTGCTATAAATACCATTATTATTTTAATTATTGTTATTGTTATTAAAACTACAATCATTACCACCACCACCACCACCACCATTATTGCTATCACAATATTTATTACTATTATTAATATAATTATTATAATTATCATCATAATTACCATTATTATTATCATAACAAACTATTATTATTACAACTATTATTAACATTTTTATGACTATTAGTAGTATTATTATTAATATTTTTAGTATCATTGTTATTATTATTATTACTACAATCACTATAGTTATCATTATTAGTATTATTACTATCATTATTATTGTTACTGTAATTATTAATGTTGTTTTTGTTGTTGTTATTGAAATAAAAAAAATCATAAATTTGATTTGAAAGATAAAATTAAAAATCATAAAAACTTTAAAGGAAAAGGAAACAAATAAGAAATCAAAAGAAGAAGAACCACATTGAAATTATTATTATTATTATTATTATTACTGAAAAAATTATAAACTTGATTTGAATGATAAAATTAAAAACTATAAAAACTTTGACAAAAGAGTTAAGGAAAAAAATCAAAAGTAGAAGCACTGAATCGAAAATTAAAATTGAAGGATCAAATTGAAAACAAATAAACTTTTAAAAAAAAGAAAGGGCTAAACTAAATCAAAACTAAAATGATGGATTCTAAAACACCAAAAACAAATTGATTAATAAAAAAAATTAAATTAAAAAAATGAGGACCAAATCTGATAAACAAAAAAATTAAAGAAGGATGCAATTAAAACAAAAGAAGAAAATTTGATAAATGAATTAAAACAAAACAAATAGATATACATATAAAACTTAAGGATAAAATCAAAAGAAAATAAGTTTAAAGGGTTGATATGGAACTGTGGAGGGCCAAACATAATTTTCCAGGAGGAAATATAGAAAGATTAAAAAAAGAAGAAGATGTCAATGACTCGTTAGAAGCCCAACGTGCACGCTCATTATACATGGAAGAAGAGGAGGCTAAGACGACTCAAGTGATGTAACATAATTAATTTTTTGACTCCCACATTTAGCTATACACTTATAACCCAAGCGTTGGTAACTTTTAACTGATTTTTTTATTCAAAAATACCGTCCTATCCTCAAAACTCAAATATAATTATAAAAAAATCATTTTGCAATTACGAATGAATAAAGGACAATAAAATAATTACACTCTAACTAAAAATATGAAATGCTAGAAAAAAAAACCCTAAACTATAGTTAATTAATCATTTACTTTTAAGAGCAACATGATTATTGAATTATATAAAAGATTAATGAAAGATCAAGACCTCTTAACCATTCACAAATAATAAATAAACCAAGAAAAAAAATCATTTTATCTCTAAAAAAAACATTTAAATGAGAGATTTTTAAAAAGCAAAACCGTCAATTCTTCATTACAAGTCACAAAAAACAAAGAGATATTTTTCTTTGAATTTTAATAAGGGGTCAAGATCGTTGGGTGCATTAAAATTCATGGCGCAAAATGAAACGTTATCTGATTCCCACCCCCACCTCCTGATTTTTCTTCCAGTTGAATCCAGAACAAGGAAGAAACTATTCCTTCATTTACTGCACGCACGCCGTATTATATACTACTTCAACGGTGACTGCAGGGATCGGCAAGGTTGGCAATATTAGCTAAGCTAGGGAGCAGCTTAATTACCAAAATCAAAAACCTTGTCGATCGTTGTTTCCGTGAACTAATTTATGAGCGAGCTGCTATGGCTGATTCATTTCCAACTAGAAGAGCTAGCTAGCTACTCTTGAAGTCTAATTCCTTACTACTGTTGCTGATCTGAACCGTACGTACGCGAGAAAGGTCTCAATTAATTCTTCCGCTCTAAGCTGCTGCTACTGCTACTGCATGCCTTTCGCTGTTTTTCTAGGTCCAATATTTGATACTGTGCTCTCATCTCTGCCTCCTTAATCTCCTGCTCAACTGTTTCGGCATTAAATGTACCGATGGAGTTATGTACAATAATGTCATAAGAATATACATGCTTGAATCTCAAGGGACATAATACAACCGTTTCTTAGTCAAGTAGTTGATCAAATCTTTGCAGGCTCACAACTCAGCTTATTGTTTCGTTATTACGCACTGTGTCGCACCTGTTCCGAATTCTCCAGCACTGTTTGCTTCATGTTTTCTCAGAATTGATTGCTTTTATATTACGAATTTTCAGTCCCCGAATCAGAGACCGTTTCCTCTCGGTGAATTCTTAGTTTAAAGCACTAGCTAGCTAGTTTTCAATTTATTTTGATGGAGTATGCGCTCAGTTATTAACATAATCAAACATTTTTACCCGACTTGTCTTAATTTCTCCATAATGTTGGGATGTTGCCATATAGGTGATTTATCGAGATCAGAAGTCTAAATATGGAAAAACCAAAGACAAACTCTTCTACGGATGATCAACCGCGGAGATCAACGGAGGTTTACGATCCTCATAATATTAATAATGTTACAAGTGATGGCAGTGGATCAATAGAGGTCCATGCAGTGGAAGAGGGATCGGGATCATCTCAAACTCCAACCATCAAATCTACTTCCCGTAGCAGCAGAGAGCCTGTGAACAAGTGGATGGCATTTGAAAGAAAGTCCAAGATCACCTCTGATCATGATGACGATGCCATTTCAGACGAATTGAATGTGTGTGGGAGCTGTGCTAGGGTTAAAGCTGGAAACGATGATGATCACGGAGCCTCATCTAATCATAATAATTCTTCTTCTAACCGACAACCCTCCTCCTCCTCCTCCTCCAATAAGATACTAACCGAAGCTAGCATTGCAGCAAGGAGTGCAGAATGGGGATTGGTTGTGAGGTCAGGTGTAGGAGAAGGTAGTTTTAAAGCTACAGGAATCAGATCAGAACAACTGGAAGATGATGGAGGAGATACAAGCAAAAAAAACTCGTTTTTGGTGGATTCAACGAGAACATCAGAGGAAGACGGAGCAGGAGGAGCCTTTCCAAGGGTATCCCAAGAGCTGAAGGATGCTCTGGCAACATTGCAGCAAACGTTTGTGGTCTCTGATGCCACCAAACCAGACTGCCCTATCATGTATGCAAGCGGTGGTTTTTATACCATGACCGGCTATTCGTCAAAGGAAGTTATTGGAAGAAACTGGTGAGCTACCAAGTAGCAACCACTAATTAATTAATATATTAATATATAAAAAGATGTTAACCATTCCACTTTTTTGTTAAAATTCTGAATTTCATTTTTTTTCCCTCGTAAGAAAATCAAGAAATTAGAGGAAAAATAGTAGTATGTAAAATAAAATAAATATAAAGCATAGCATGTCACAAATTGGAAGGAAAAAAAAAAAAACGAAACAATTGTCACTGGAGTCGTAGCGGTAGCAGAGCATTGGGGACAGCGGGAAAAGCGAAACACAAGGGAAGGACTCGGGCTGTAGCTAAGCTCGGTATTGTCGATTCAATAGAAGAAATGGTTACTTCAATTTGATTTTCCAAGAAATTAGTAATTGATTCAATATTTGTGTGGTGGTATTTGTTTGTTGGAAATGCAGCCGGTTTCTGCAGGGAGCAGATACGGACCGGAATGAAGTGGCGAAGATACGAGATGCCGTCAAGAATGGGACAAGTTACTGTGGGAGGCTTCTCAACTACAAGAAGAATGGCACTCCTTTCTGGAATCTTCTCACCGTCACCCCTATCAAGGATGGTCGTGGGAACGCTATCAAATTCATCGGGTACGCTCCATTTTAACTTCTTTACTAATTGGAATGGATTGGATTGATTGAATTTTCGTATAAATTAAATTAAATTAAATTAGCACGGGGTTTCGGTGATTGCAGAATGCAGGTGGAGGTCAGCAAATATACGGAAGGTGTTAACGACGAGGCTTTTCGCCCAAATGGAATGCCCAGGTCATTAATCCACTATGATGGTATCTACCATTGATTGATTTCCCCATATTTTCTGCCCTTTTCATTTCCTTTATTAATATTAATTTCTAGTCCCCTCAAATATTCGATTTCTTCTATTAATTATTATAGTTATAATTATAATGATTTGACTTGTCAGCTCGTCAGAAGGCTAACGCTTTGGATTGCATTACTGAAGTTGTCCAAACTCTCAAGCATCCCAAATCTCCGTCTCGCACTGCGAGTCATGACACTTCTGATCACCTCGATTATCTTCTCCCTATATCCATCGATTTTGACAGCTTCGCCCTCCCTAGTAGACTCACTCCAAGCAATGTCTCTCAAACCCCCACTGCCAAAAACTTCAAAAAATCACCTCGCACTCCGTTGATGGGGTTAGTATGGCTGCTCCACTTCCGGTTATGTTCGACTATCAAACCTTACATTTAAATCATACTCTAAAACATTAAATCGATGCATCACTTGTGCGATATTGTCCTTCTCATCAGGCTCAAATCAAAGTCTATAATTTCCGCGGTAAAGCATGAAGGACCACCAGCTATTGAGCCTGAGATTTTGGTGACTAAAGACATTGAACTCTCTGACAGCTGGGACCGTGCTGAATGGGAAAGGGACATCCGCCAAGGATTTGATTTAGCTACTAAATTGGAACGCATTGAAAATTTTTTTGTGATCACAGATCCTAGGCTTCCTGATAACCCTATTGTAAGGCATCTACTCACTTTTACGACTTTTTTCTAACTGTTTGTCTCGTCATTGTCCAGTACCTCTTGAATGTAAGAGTTCGTTTTGAGCACATGAGTAAAGGAATAGGCTACCTAGTTAGCTATCTGAAGCCTCCTTGCTTCCATGCTGGAGGCCGGGGATCAAAAGCTTTTCTCACATCAACTCATTAAAATATAAATGAGGGGAAGAGGAGGAGCTTGTAATGTGGAAATGGATAACTCTGGCTTTTATATGCTTTCCTTCATATTTGATTTCTACACTAAATGTCATGTGTCGAGGATAGAGCACAAAAGGTTTTATAGAACAGTTCTATTTCAAGAACTCAGATTCACATTAGTTATGTGACCCACGGTCAATGAAGGCATGGAAATTTGACTATAGAAACAGAAAGCACAATGTAGTTTTTTCTTTACACCCCATACCAAATGTACAAGTTTCACTCTGAAACAGCTCGTGGGATTTAAGAAGTATTTGTTTTCATGGTTAAACTTATTTTTAAAATTATTTTTTATTTGAAAAGATATTAAATTAATATTTTTTAAGTGCTTTTTTTTTTAATTTTGATGCATTTATATCTAAAAAAATATATTATTTTAATATATTTTCAATTAGAAAGCACCACAAACCACATTATCAGCTCATGCTTGTCCCGCTTTGGAAAATTGACCAGCTAACTAGTGGGATTGTGAAATCAATACAAGTTTTTCAAATATTTATTTGCATTTGAATTGTTATCACCTCTGGTGTCTATTCTTTTCTTCCACAAAGCAAAATATATTCTCTGTCCTTTCTCTATGTTAGCATTATACTTCTTGCAAGCAACTATTGAGTGTTGTGTGTATGCAGCCCGCTGGCATATTGTATTAATTCAGCTTTACTGTGCAGATATTTGCTTCTGATGGCTTTCTTGAACTAACAGAATACACTCGAGAAGAAATTTTGGGAAGAAACTGTCGGTATGAAATTCAGTACATTTAATGTCTTCATTCAGTAGTGACTATTTTCTTCACTTTTTTTGCGTGTACCTCCCATTTTATCAGCCTTCAAGTTGTACGCCATTTTTTACATATAGTACTTATGCCCTATCATTCTTAATTAATGTCAGTTCTTATCATGTCTTTCCCAAATAAACATAATGTCACTTTGTGTTCCACAATAGCCATATATTTTTGAAATTCCAGGGGATACATGATACCATTATGAATCTATAAATTTTTAACTTCTGCTTACGTTGTGGATATTGATGGTTCAAAGTATTAAGTAGGCAGGGAGAAAGTAAGATGAACCTGTAAAATTGTAGTTACTTGCAATGTTTTCAAAACACCAGTATTGGTGGGACTTTATTTAGGGTGGCTAGTTTACTAGTTAAGTGGAATGTTAAGAGCAGATCTATGCTGGTGCTCATGATTCTATTATCTCTGTACTTCATATATTTTTGTTTTTTTTTGTGGAAAAACTTTGTTGCTACAAATTGAACACTGATATGCTTAATTTCCTTTTCAATACGAATCACACAAGCATAACAGCATCAGTTTAACCATCTTCTGCTCTTTGACTATGTACTTTATCAACAACTGAAACACCATTATACTTTGTTAATTGTACAGAATTCTTCAAGGACCTGAAACAGATCAATCAACTGTCTCAAAGATAAGAGGTGCCATCAGAGAACAAAGAGAAATCACTGTTCAATTGATCAACTACACCAAGAGTGGTAAGTATGTGATTTCAATTTCATGATATTGCAAGTGTACACCTTTTTTAGCTGAATGTTATAACTTTCTCATTAATTCTTGAATGTTAGAAAGAGAATTCATAATTTGTTTGAAGAATCCTTGAATGCTTCAAAGAGAATTCACAATTTTTTTGAAAGTTTTCTATGATACAATGTTTTGGAGGAAATTTTATTGCACCTTAATGCAGACATAATATTTAGTCAATTTTGTGCACCATCATGAATTTTTATGTTTCATTACATGCAGGAAAGAAATTCTGGAACTTACTTCACTTGCAGCCTATGCGTGACCAAAAGGTAGCAATATGATTGTTAATGGAGACAATTCTTCGACTTTCTTGGTTGATCTTGGGCTGTAATTCTTGCTGGTCTAGTGATTGTGTGGCAGGATCTAAACTAAACTGGTTGATCATTTTGGTATCTTGGGCCTTGGCCCATTGTTGTGACCTTTTCCTTCTTCCTACGGGTTGTAAGACTTACACCAACACTCCTCGCATGCAATCATTTTATCTTTTCGTGGTTGTCATGTCAATTCACAATCCTCACACTGCACACTGTGCTTGTGTTCTCTCTATCTCCAGCCCTTTTTTGTATTATTCACGCGTGATCCCTGTACCATACCATGTACCTCAATCATTTTTTTCAAGTAATGCTAATTTTACCAATGAGAATCCATCTGAATGGATGCCCTTAATCTAAAACATTTGATCAGTAGGCGCCCACACTGTTACCACATAGTTTTCCCTTGGTGAATCAATATCTCTGTGTTTCCGTTTTCTCTCTGGCTCTCTAAACTGTTTGTTTTTCTTGACCGATAATCTTATGCTATGAATTTGTGGGGCTTTATTTAGATGTTCCGCATTTCTTTCTCATTCTTATTGTTGGGTTGGTTCCTCACCAAAATGGTTAACCACTTTTGGTATTGTACAGTATCTTTTATCTTGTTCTTTTTTCCTGCCTCCTTCATTTGAGACTCGATCCAACAATAATCACCCCCATTTTCAAGTCAGTTATATCGAATCTTCTGGTCTGACTCGTTGTCATGAGTCTCGTATTTTTATGTAGGGTGAACTTCAATACTTCGTTGGTGTTCAACTGGATGGACGTGATCATGTGGAACCCCTGCGAAACCGCCTCTCAGAGGCAACAGAACAGCAAAGTGCTAAGTTGGTATGTGGTTCTTTTCATTGTTTTTCCTTGGTCAGTAGACATCACAGTCCAGTGTCCACCGTGTTAGGTAAGCTAAATAATTGAACCAGCTAACCGAAATCAGGATTCACAATTATTAATTCGGTTAAACTGACTGGACACTGATAAGAGTCCCCATATTTGTATTATTTACTGAAATGTAATTAGGACACTCAGAATAGGGTTAAACTATGCCTCTGAATTACTTCTAGAAATTCACTAGCTTCTCCCTTCTCTTCATAGTTAAGCCTATGCTGTTTCACTCGTCTCCTCCTGTATGCTCTAATGAAAGTTGAAACCACCCTCCTGACATCCTTTATCATGGTATAAACAACTAATATTTTGGTCTGCCAATGAATGCTCTATCTAGTGACAGTGGTAAGAAAGTCAGAAGGAGTTGCAGAACTAACTTGTATATTTGTGTGAGAATGAGAAATTGGGTTAGCTCTAGTAAATGCCAGAGAACATTTCTTAGTTAGAAATCTGCCATGTGCATTCAAACCCACAAACTCTTAATTCTTTTACAAATGTTTCTTTATCAGGTTAAAGCTACTGCAGAAAATGTGGATGAAGCTGTTCGAGAACTTCCTGATGCCAACTTGGTAAGGTATTCTCTCCACTTCAGGTTAGGAATGATAACTAGCTGATGCCATTTACCTTCATCCAAATGATGATCTGCCTCTTCTTTTGGCCTTTATGCCTTTTAAATTCTCAATATCACATTGATGAATTGTGAGGAGGATGCTGGATATTGTAATAAATTGCTTGGTTACTGAAATAGAAGACTGACAGTATCTAGATCTTCCAAAACAAATAAAATTGCTTCAGAATTTTACGTGTCAGGAATCACTTGACCCAAAAGATTACAGAAACCTTAATTTATGTCCAAATAACAGAAAATGCTTAAGTTAATGGGTTTACAAGAGCATATTTCAGTATGTATAATTTTAGAGTCCTAGTACACAAAATGGTTTGATTTTAGTACTGACTTCTGCAGTGCTATTAGAAAGTTGAGCTTAGTTATAGGGTTTATATATAATGTAGACTGATGGAGTCCTTCAATAGTCAACTTATTCTCTTACTTCCATTTTCATGCTTCCCCGCAACTTTTTATGTCTTTTCAGAAAGTTGTTAACTGTTCATACATCTTATGAGTTATAATATTTTCCAGGGACCCGAAGATTTGTGGGCAATTCATTCCCAGACTGTCTTTCCACGACCTCACAAAAAGGATAGTCCTTCTTGGACTGCAATACAAAAGGTGCTTATTAATAAAGTTAACCTACCACTCTCACACTGCAATGATATTCAATTGTACATATTGCACATTGTGCATCAATTTGTTGGGATAAATCTCCATGTAGAGTGGAACTCTGCAAGTCATTCACGGACAAACATGATCACAGTTGTGTTAATGCCCGGCATTACAAATACTGCATCTTTCCATGTATTTAGGACCCGTTTGGTACAGGGGACAAAAAATGGTTTTTGTAATGTCCCATGTCTAAATTTCTGCACCATGCACCACCTCATGGGGACAAGCTTGTGCTGTCTCATGAAACAAAACTTACTCAAGCATGTTTTTTATGCTATCCACACCTATTTGCCTTAAATTTGAAAGTATTCTTCGTTCTTTTGAACTTTGGATTTTTTAATATATTATTATGAAAATAAATTAAATTAAGAAAAAATATTTATTTTTAAAATAAAAGAAATTAATTATTTGGAACATGATTTAAAATAAAAAATTAATAATAAAAATGATTTTTTTATTTATGTAAAAAGTATGAACTAAATAAAATAATATAAAATGATCTATCTTTAATATAAATTAATTATATGACTTGAACATATTAAAAAAAGAATTAGATTATTATTTTTATATTTATATACATGAGAAATTATATTATTAGGGTATTATCATCCTTATATTATGCTATGACAGGTTTACTCGTCATACACAAAACGAAGTGGTTGTCCAATTCAATGTACACCAAACGAAAGATAGGACAGCTACTTGTTCTGTCCAGTTCAGTCTAGTCCCACCCCTCCTGTTTCGTCTAACGTACCAAACGCACCCAATTAGCGAGCCAGCTTTCTCTAAGGCAGAATAAAATGAGGAAGTGACAAGTTGCAAGATTTAGGCGCAATAAATGCTAAAAAAGTATTGCGTGCTGGGAGCTTGGTACCATCTAATGTCTATTTAATTATGAGCTCACTTTCATTTGCATAAGTGTAAGAATGGATTAATAAATTACTCTCAGTAGACTTTATTAACGAAGCAATTGTGGTGGTAATAGCGAGAAGGGATTCGGCTATACATGTAAAATAATCTATGCTATCCTTTTCATGCAACTTGCCTAGGCTCCATTTTCTTTTAGGAGGCAGACAACTAGAAAAGAAGTCATTCTCATAAATCATGAGAGAAACCTATGTCTTCCTTTTCAAGCAAATTTGTCAGCAAAACAAATACTGCCTTATCTTTCTGAAATCAGAAGCTTGATGTTTGTTCTGTTTTACAGCTCTCTTCTTATTAGCTCTACTTGTTTTTCATGTTAAAATCAATCCATTTGGTATTCAGATCACTTCTCGTGGTGAAGAAATTGGGCTACATCATTTCAAGCCCATAAAACCCTTGGGCTGTGGTGATACTGGCAGGTATTAGCATGTCTCTACTAGTTCTTTGATTGAAATGGGTGCATTGTGCATGGATCTGTGTCATGATTTATGATGGTCATTAATCTATTTCCAACTTGATTTGTTTTTCTCTTTCCCCTTTTCCTCTATTGTTTGCACATGTAATGTTGGTTTTGCTTGGAATCATGATAGAGCTGTATTTGGTGCGATTAATTTTCTCTTCTCTTCTGTACAACTTCAAGGGAAGAAGGATAGTCAAAACTAATGAGCGAGGCAGCTTGCAGTTTGTACACTTGAAAATTGTTTCCATTTAGTTCGATACGAGGTTTCGATGAGTGTTCTTATTTTTTATTTTTAGTTGCCGTTGATTTCCATCACATTTTACTGTGTTTTTGTAGATTGAAAATAAATAGTGGAAGAAAGCATCATGACAGCTTTTCTTTATTGTTGACCACTCTAATGACTGCTCAGTTCCTTTACTTGCGCGGCCTTTCTGTTGATCATATCAGGCTTGAACTGTGACTGGCTTATTTCTGCTCACATGTCAATAGAGTTTTCCAATGTTTATGTTAAACCATTTTTATGTCTTTCAGTGTGCATTTAGTGGAACTTCAAGGTGCAGGGGAGCTGTATGCCATGAAGGCAATAGAAAAATCTATGATGCTAAACCCTGACAAGGTGTGAAGAACCAAAATTTATTTCCGAGATACCTAGCAACTTCTATCATATTTATCACTGAATTCATATTCATTTGATATTTTTTGTGATCGTACATGACTTGTGCTGTTGTAGTATACGCTACCTGAAATTGACCTAAGCTTTTCTTTATATCTTCTTGGTTTTGTTTCTGAAATGTTCTTTATTTAAACATTTTCACCACATGAGATGTACTTTGAGAACATACAATTTCCTTTTCCGATCACTTTTATGTCCTTTAATGTGTGAGGATACTCTGTATTATATGAATTCCTGCACGCATCAAACATATAAATTTATCCATTGAAAATATATGAAAACACTTGGAGAGTGGTCAAAGCTGAATGATCACACATACATATTTCGGCTAAGAAATGAAACCTACATAATGTAGACTCTTGACACTTATTTTCTTATCCTATGAGAATTGAAGATTTAGAACTACCAAGATGACACTATCTAATAAAAACTTCAAACTATTAACTTGGATTCACAGAAAGCAAGGCTATATGGACTCTTCGAAACCTATCTTGATTTAAGTTACACAATATCCCAGACTGTTATGGAAACTGCAACATCATAGATCTCCTGCTGAAAATAACTCATGTCTGATAACATAAATAATCAATACGATGACTTTATAGGTTCATCGAGCATGTATTGAGAGGGAAATCATTTCGCACTTGGATCATCCTTTTCTTCCAACACTGTATACTTCTTTTCAGGTATTCTCTCTTTTTTTCCCTATGTTCATAAAATTTATCGTGCAAGTTCCTGAGTTCCTGCTTTCTTATTTATGAGTAACTGATGACTAGATGCTTATTTTCTTTACTACTGCAAACTAAGCAACTAGTCAACTATTGTTTGGCTGAAATTCTAGAATTTTTAAGGGTGCTTTATTTTTGGTTGCTTCCCCCCCATCATTTCATAATTTTTCCTTCTTTAAATGGTAAATTGTGATCACCCTCCTAAGATATTGTGAAATTACACAAACCACCCAAAAGTTTAATGATTTGGCTGAAATGCTCCATATTTAAGAAAATATCACGAAATGCGCCTACCATTTTCGAAATCACCCATCAGTATGGCTACTTTGGGTACAAAAGGGGTTTCTGCTGTATCTTCAAACTTTTGGGCAGTCTCTGTAATTTGGGTACAGAAGGAGTTATTGTAATTTACCCTTCTTTTAATTAATTTTAAATACACAGGTCCACTATTTTTCAGCCTTAAATTGTTGTTTTTGTGCATATTCATTTTTTTTTTCAAAGGTGATGAATCAGCATAAAAGCATAAGATCTTAAAGTCAAGCTAAAAATTGAATTTGCATGGCCTCTTACCTATCTGGTTCATCATCTCATCAGCACCTCACTGCTAGAAAACCCAATAATGAATCTGTGTACCCGCCCCGACTCAGACCAAGGCAGGCGGTATAGACTGTGAGGTGGAGGAGTAAAGAAGTAAGTAGGCAGCGACCTTTGAATCCGAACAAGATCCCATCATTTGTTGACAATAACATCACCAGGAAGAAATTGCATAAACTCATTTTCGAAAATGGCACCATATCCAACGCAACGCTCTATACTATCTAAAAGAATTCTCTCTTTCTGGCCGGTATAATGTGCTGATGATCGGGTAAATGTGCCCTCATCGTCTAGTGGTTCAGGACATCTCTCTTTCAAGGAGGCAGTGGGGATTCAAATTCCCCTGGGGGTAGGGTATTACATACGAAAGGAAGTTGATGGGGGATTCTTAAGAAGTCAGGGATTTTTTTCTTCTTGGGTTGATGCCCGAGCAGCTAATTTCAACGGACTGTAAATTCGGTGGCAATATGCCTACGCTGGTTCAAATCCAGTTGATCGTAGTCAAATCACTATTGGAATGCTCTTGCTGAAAATTTCAATACTTGTTGTTTAGATTTACTGATCTATTGCATACTGTGAAATATGCTGATCTTTATTTATCTGGTCAGACTTCTACACATGTATTCCTGATAACAGACTTTTTTCCTGGTGGGGAGTTATTTGCATTGCTTGACAAGCAACCCATGAATTTATTCAAGGAGGAATCTGCAAGGTACTCCCAGTTCTTCGTTTAATGTCTTAAAATGCCAAAGCCATTTCTTCTCTTACCATTTCCAAATACAATTGTTTTATTCCCATTTTAGAAACTCAATACTGTTTCTCGTGGTAGAGTTTCGTTACAGTGAAGGTTAATTATGATAAGAATTTGGATTTGGTTCATGCACCTAAAGGTGTGGGATTGTCTTTCGCTTTACCCAGAAGCTAATGTTTAGGCCTAGATTTTCCTTATCATTGAGCTTTCTTACCAAACAAATACTTTTATCACAGAATTTTGGAAGGACCTAACCACAAACCATATCGACTTTAACTGTCTATATCAATTGCTGCCTTCTGAATCACTACCTCTTATATGAACAAGTTTTCTATTACTATTACTATTATTATTCTCCAGGTTCTATGCTGCGGAGGTTGTGATCGGCTTGGAATATCTTCATTGTTTAGGTACTTCATGAACAGAAAGTGCATGCCTTGCTCTCTGTGCTTTGGTTTAAGGTTTTTGGTTTTTAGTTTTTAGTTTTCTCTTCAAGTCATAAATCGGAAGAACACCAAGAAGAATGCATGCAAGGGCTGAGCTGAAGTCCAAGAATATTGCTAGAAGTCTTAGGAACTTGCTATCATCCTAAATCCTGTTTGAATGGAGCTCAGTATCGTGTGTTACCATCAATGCTAGCAAAAAATGATAAGAACTCATGTCTAATTCTCTGTTTCTTCAAGTTGTCATGATTTAAAGTATGCCAAACTATAGAGGAATGAATGCAAGTGTATTCATTCCCGATGCTTCTGCACATTTTTTATAGATGCTATGATGTGCGATGCAGATCCATTTGTGCACTCTTTTCCTTTCACATTATTCCAAAAAATAATTCTCCTTTATGTTGATGTCATATCTTGTGATAATGGGTGCAAGTGAATTGGAGGGGATAGATTTCACAATAAAATATGCCATTGAGTTCATAGGGATTATTAAACTGAGAAAAACATTGTTTTCATTTCCAGACAACATATACTAATTGGTTTCTATCTAGCTTTCTTTAAATAATTGATTTGAGTGTCATGCTTATATGTCAATATAGTCTTTGTTTTGGGGAAAAGATCTTGGTTGAAACCCTAAGTTTCAAGGTTGGTCTATCAACCAGAAAAGCTTAATCACCTTGTAGATGTGCACATCAGAGTAGGTTCTCTAATAATAATATATATATTGCATCGATTGTAAGGAATTCTTCTTCTTTCTGGTTCTTATTTTAAATTCATTTTATGACATTGTACAGGAATGGTTTACCGTGACTTGAAGCCTGAAAATATTCTACTTCAGAAGGATGGACATATTGTTTTGAGTGACTTTGATTTGTCATTTTTGACATCCTGTAAACCACAAGTATGGCACTATCTTCCTGTTAAAAGATCATATTTTTCATTTCTTACATATTTGCTTTCACTTTGACTTCCTACCCATGGATCACTGTTATTCATTATACCAACTACATCCTATCTTCTTGATGAATGATTGAATAGTGGGCTGGCCATCTTCCCCTTCTTTTTACTTTTACAAAATTTTAATCAATGTTTCTTGAAGTTATTAAAGTCTTCAATTTTTATCACTTTGATTTCACAATACAATTCTGTAACTCAACAATGCCTTGCATTGGGTGGAATAAAGGAAAACTGCAAACCATGGACTGTGCAGTATTGCTTGATTCTGTCCTTGCAGTAACGAACCATGAACATGTTACTCTTTCACTCACCCTAAAAGCTGTATGGATTTTTTTTTTTTTTTTTGGTGTGCTCCCTTTAACCATGCATACCGTGATAATGCTGGAATCACAAGTTTACATATTTTCTAAAACTACTGTATTGTGGGAATCAGGGCTCATTTTACATGTTAATTTCAACTATGCTCTGCAGATTATAAAGCATGCACCACCTAATAAGAGAAGAAGATCAAGGAGCCAACCACCACCAATGTTTGTTGCAGAACCAGTAACACAAACAAATTCTTTTGTTGGAACTGAAGAATATATTGCTCCTGTATGGTGAATTTAACTTGTGCTGAACTAATATACACTTGTTTACTTGAAATAATTTAATTCATGTAATACCTAGGAAGTTTATGTTCTACAAGAATTTAGAATGGTTTTGGAAGTTCTTGAGAGCAATTTTCTTGGATTGAGTCTGCTGTTGAGTTTTTAATTTATGGTGGGAATTAAAACAACTATTTGAAGGATTCAAAGTGTTTCTTCATTTCATGACCTCATATTTTTAACAGATTAACTCCAATATGTTGGCCACTAAGATTTTAGATTACGTTGAACCTAAAGAATTTTTGTTCGTAGAAAAGGGAACATGTCTCTTTCCCCTTCAAGAATACAGTCGTTTTTGAAGACAGTTCTTATTAATATTGTAAAGGCTATTCTTTTTCCTTGGAAAATTCGGATCTGCACTTCAATTTGTATCATATTCCAAGACCGGGTGTTTTTCTTGTGGTAAGAAATATGCACGCATGTATTCAAATCCGTCTCAGCGAACTTATTGAAACAAGCTTGTGAGTGCTTATTCAACCAATGTCAATCAATCAATCAAACAGCATGTTTATTACATAATTTGGAATTAATTATGTCTGCCATTTTGTATAATATTTTTTTCATACACGAGTTCTAATGAGTTTCTTGACTTAAGGAAATAATCAGAGGCATGGGCCACGGCAGTGCAGTTGACTGGTGGGCTCTTGGTATGCATATTGTGCATACGTGATACATAAATGTTAATTGCATCCCATTTTTGTGGCTTCTGTTTTCTTTCCTCATTTTATTCTTTTCCATTTTATTGCAAATATAAGCCTCAAAAGCTGCCATTTTTGTGTAACATAAAATGTCCTTGATTGATGAAATCATAATGTTTTTTCTTCAGAGATTTCATTTGTGCCTATTATTCAAGCTTCTTTAAGTATACCTGACAGTTTGATGACGCTGTCCTTTACTGTGATCGAAACTGTTTGCAGTTATGCACACCTGATAGGCAAATATGACATGCTACGGATTGCATGCCCATTTTAGATTTACTACTTGTTATGCAGAAGCAAAGTTGTTGGTGCTATCATCATCTTGATAGGATAGCTCAATGATTGCTCAATAGCATTGGGCCCTACAGTCATTACCATGTGCTGTTACATATTTGGTGGTTGAAACAAATAGCTAGCAAGCTGCATGTTCAGTCATTGGATGATTTACGCAGCTTGAGAAATTTTGCCTTAGTTTTTAGGCCTGATTAGTAAAAGATATATTATTTGCATTTGAAGATAGTTGCCGCTCCTGCATAATTTGCTCCTTGATATCATGCATTATTTGATTTGTCTTTTTTTTTAATGATTTTTTTGTTTATTACTTTGGAACTCAGGTGTTCTGTTGTATGAAATGCTATATGGTCGTACACCTTTCAGGGGAAAGAACAAGAACAGGCAAAAGACATTTGCCAACATTTTGCACAAAGATCTCACCTTCCCAAGCAGCATCCCAGTAAGATCTTTAACTTGCAGCAGGTTATCTTAATTGCGTAAAATACTTTTTTCCTTTTAGTTCTCGAGTTTGTCAATATTTTATCACCTCTTGTGATTAAAATGATGAATGGTGCTCTCCTTACATATTGCTAACATTGTTTGCCATCAGGAACTTCTGTTTCCTAGGAAGCAGGAATCATCAGAAACTTTGAAGTTTAAATCTGAAATGTTTTCATAGAAATTGTAAAGAATTAGTTTTTGGTTCTTGGGTTTTTTTATTTTTTCTTTGTACTATTTCTTCTTTTTTCTTCCTTTTCTGTCTTAACCAAATTATTTTTTCCCTCTTAATTACTGCTTCTCCTGTCCAATAAAAGCAGTCCGTATTGGAGATTTTGTTTGTCCCTCAACCTGGAAAAGGAACAAATAACTTCTGTTCAAACTCCCTATGGCAATGATTTCTTTCTTTGGGTTACATCAATTAACTTAATTGGTTTTTGTTTTTTAAAACACAATAAGGGGAGGTCTCGGAACATTTAATCATATAAATCTAAAAAGGAATATTAGGTTAGGGATGATTGGAGTAAATTTGAACTTAGATCTCTCTCCTTTATGACTAATATTGAAACATAAATGCGGGCAGATTTGTCTGTCATCATTAATGTTGAAACTTCTGGACAAATTATTTGCTTACTGACCTATCTTGATGTTCCAGGTTGGTCTTCCTGCCAGACAATTGATTAATGCATTGCTGAACAGAGACCCTGCCATCCGATTAGGATCAAAAACTGGTGCTAATGAAATCAAACAACATCCTTTTTTCCGTGGAATTAATTGGCCTCTCATACGCTGCATGGTAGTAATCCCATCAATGTCGGAGGACTAATTCTTTCCTAGTTTCTCACGTCCAAACAATGTTTCCTTTTGGTTCTTGGAAATACCAATTTTGATTAAGCAATGGCTACATCTCTGGAATGTTGTATGTGTGCAGAGCCCACCACTGTTGGACGCGCCTCTGCAATTAATCAGTAAAGATCCAAAGGCCAAGGATGTTACATGGGAAGGTGATGGTGTGCCTGTACACTCTATGGGCCTAGAGATTTTTTAAAGGTTTAAACAAACTATCGTTATCAATTCAGAGCAGAAGTAATTCTCTCTACTGCCAATTCATTGAACCTTTTTTGTGCCATCAAATGGAGATATCTATCCTCACATTGAAATGCCTTTGTCCAGTTTATGCAGCTGTTGAAAATTGCTTTCTTATGCAGGTCTTGCATTGCAGACCTCTCAGAGTGGTGCTTTAATGCATATACTGGGATTTTTTCTCATATTTGTTGATTTTGGTGAGACAATTGTGCAGGAGAACAACTTTGTAAATGAGATTTTGTGGAGGTGATCCTCTCTGTCCTTTGAAGATGGTAATGCCTCGGCTTAACAGCAAGCGATTATGAAGCGAACATGACTAGATTATGGATAATATTATTGATTAGGTTGTATTGTGCGGTTGGGTGGCATTAAAATTAGCCAGATGAAGAAGGATTTGGGTGGTCGACGTTGTGTAACGGTGAAGGACTGTTGTAGGCAACCAATTTTAATGAAATTAGATTTATCTAGCTGTGGTATTGATACTTTGTTTAGTAAAAGCTAGCAGGTACATAATGCTTTTTCTAGGTTTTATCTTTTCTCGTTTGGATTAGGTGATATGTCGTAACCCTCCATTAGTGCAGGGTTTCTTTTCTTATAAACCTTTTCAAAGTAGTTATAAAACTGTCTCAATGACATGAATGTCCTCCTGAGTCTTGTTCTTGCTTTGTTTAATGGCTTGTCTAATTGGTTTTGAGTTCTACAATGAGGTGGTCCTCCACGACTCTGCATGCACCCTCTGAAGAGGGCTCCCAGGGGGCATTCCAAATTTTTGAGTAAGCTGACGGACATCGAGTCCAGGATAATGGTTTGCTGGAAGAAGCCCAAAAGAGAGGGGGGGCCTTACCAACCCGGTTGGTACTAACTAGACAGGTGGCCTGCAGTTAGAAGCTGGTCTAAATTTTTTCAACGCAGAAGATAATATTCAAACTATCATAATTGGAGACAAATTCAGTTAAATTTATTAAAATGTAAATTAGGATACAAAACCAAAAAGTTTATGACCTGATAACCTAATATTAAAGATGAAAAAAATAAAAAAATAAAATTCAAGTTAATTAAGCTTAATTTGATAAATCCACAACTAAAAATAAAAAGAAGTACTTGAAAAGGAAAAAATTTCAATAAAAAACAAACTTAATAAGAAAATACAAACGAACTCACCTCGCACTTGAGTTAGCTAACTCATCATGCATTGATGTATGCAATTGCTTTTAAATAATATTTAATAAAATACATTTAAGGGTTAATAATTTAACCATAAATGATAAAATTAAAAAAATCAATTAAAAAAATCAAGTTAATTCAGGTTAATTTAACAAACTTGCGATCCAAGATATGAGGTAAGAATAACCTAACAAAAAAGAAAGTAAAACAAATTATCAAGTTCAAGGCGCAATAATTCAATGTCAAATGAAAAAAATAATTTTTTTTTTAAAAAAGACTTTAAGAAGATTGAAGTTGAACCAGATTCATCATTGAAATTGGTGGACTACTTCATGAGATTAAAATTATCTTATAAAACACAAACACAAAAAAATCATCAAAAAGAATTTCAAATCATCAAAAAATTAAAAAAATTAAAATTAAAACAATGAGAACTAAAACATGCACAAAAAATAATTGAAAAAACTGATAAGGAATTAAATTGAAAAGCAAAATAAATGAAGAAAATGATAAGAAAAGAGCAATAAAAAAATAAGAACCAAAATTGAAAATAAAATAAAATAAAATAAAATTTCCAAGGAAAAAATAAAAAATAATAATAATGCAAAAGATAAAAAAATAGTAATAAAAAGAATAAGGACTAGATTAGATAAAAAAATCAAATGAGATTGTATGATAAGAGACATAATTATAAACAAAATAAACTTGAAGTATCAATTTTTTTTTTAAAAAAGGATCAAACCCAAAACAAATACAAACTTGAGAATACAATTAAATTTTTAAAAGCTCTACATGAATACTAAGACTTAGAAGAAAGAGAAGAAAGGGAGAAGAAAAAAGACTAATTGTCATTCAATTGCCGCTTGAATGACAAAACATGCTATCCTAATAGAAATATTGCTACTTTTGGTGCTGGGTGAGTAGGCGATCAATATTTTTTTTTATCACTGTAATTGTGCTCATGCTCCACCAGAATGATATAGGGTGATGATGTGCCCACACACAGTCTAAACCTATTTTGTTTATTAATATTATAATAATACAAATTATTAAAAAGATTTCAATGACATATGAACATTTGAAAGTACCCTTGAGGCAGCCTTAGACTTTTCAAAGTTAAAAGATAAAAATGAAATTTATAAAGACAAAAAAACTCCTATTTTAAATGCCAATATTTTTTAGATTTGAAAGATACAAATGTTATCTAATTGTACAAATCAATGAGTACCTCTACCCTCTGTGGCCTCTGCAAGATAAAGGAGTAAAAAAAAAAAAAAAAACAGAGAGGGCTAGAGGGAGAGAGATAATGGCTGGTAACATTTGTGCATGTCATCAGGGCTCCATTGTGCACTCTATGCTCTACAAGATGTGAGTTCAGTTGCCCTTTGCCTAGCTTCTGCTCATTAGCTGAAACATTAATCTAAATTTCGTTTCTTAAGATTGCCTGTATATTAGGCTTGATTTCTAGTTTTTGTTTGTCTCGTTATGTTATCGTACAAAAAAAGAAAAAAAATGTCAACATGCTGCGTTTGATCCCCAGAGACAAATTTAAAAGATGAATATATCTGTCTGATTTTTTATGTCCTTGCCATTGGCTTGACTTGGCCTTTTCTTTTATTTGTTTGTTTGTTATTTAGTCTGGTGTTGCGACCGCGCAGTTAATAATAGAGCTGAGTGTTCTTGCTGGTATCTATATTTTTTCCGTTTCCTTAAACATGTACGTGTGTTTGTTTTAGAGGTGGAAGGTGTGGTTTGGGTGTAGAATTCACTAAAAAAAACTGAAAAAAACAAAAAATATTAGTTTTTGTGCTTGAGTTTTGTGTATAAATAGGTTATACCAAACCACAACCTCAACCACAAAAGCTAAAACAAACACCTGTTAAACGCTTTGAAATCAAATCAAAATGATCAAGTTAGACGTACAAGTCGAAGGACAATTACAGCATGGACCAAAAATTTGGGCAAGAAACTAATTAAACAGACAAATGAAATAAGTAGTGATAGCTAAAAGTTAATGATCCATGGAGGTCCTGCAGAGTGGGCAGGTGAAGTGATCACGCTGTATCCATTTCTCAATGCAATCCATATGGAAGACGTGCATACACCTTGAGAGTTGGCTCACCTCATCTTCTTTCTCCAACTCCATCAGGCAAATGGAGCAGCATACATCCTTCTCCTGCAACTTTTCAAACCTGGAGGGCACTGGCAGAAGCTGCTGCGGAGGCCTACTACAGTCGCAACAGTACTCAATCTCTGCTGGCTCAAGCCTCCTCCTGCTGCTGCTGCTGCTCATGAGGAGTACTATGATACTGAAAAGAGTCTGTTTGATTTGACGGAGTGGAATGAGAACGCATGTGTAAAATATAATAGTAGCCATACAAATGCCTGAAGGCTGGCGAGAATACATCATTACCGGAATCATATTGCTGCCTGCACCTTTCTCAACTGCTACTCTCTCTTTTTCCCCTCTTATTGAATGGTTGTTTTGTGCATGTGTTGCTGCTTATTGATCAGAGTTTACATCTGCAGGTAAGGGAACCATTCTGTACATATATATAGGCAACTGGTAAGAACAATACAAAAAAAAAAGAAAGGTGTTTGAATTGAAGATTTCTAAGAAGTCCACGCGTTATCATATACATAATTAATACATGAACATTAGATCGATTCATCAATTCATTCATAGATTAAGAAATTAATTAGCAGTGCACAAGTTAGTGTGTTCCTTCCAGATAATATCGGACCAGGCGGGGTTGGCGCCGACCCCACATTCTCTCTTAGCCACCCAGTCTTTTGTTATTCTAACACCACTGTGCGTGCTCCTTATAATTTTTTTAATATTATGTTAATGTGTTTGTATAGTAGTCATCGTGAATTTTTCTGATCTTGTATGTTTATCAATGGTAAATACGAGCATGGAGGGTTTGATTTCATTCATTTGAAACCATACAAAGCAACATTGAACAGAGAGATCATGGAAAACAACTTGACTTTAATTATAAGTTGATCTTTAATTTTCATACATAAACAATATCTCCAATGAAGGTGTTTTTTAGGGGTCAGCTACAACTTGGTTCAACCCAGCAAGGCTCCTACCCTCTCGTCAACCTTGTAATGATGAAATCCTGACATAGGAATGATATTTGAAGTGCTGTGCCAAGCTCAAATTGCTCCGTGCTACTTAATTTGTGTGCATCCATTAATCAGACTCACAAGATTAAGTCGATGTGATTCTTAAAAAAGAAAAACATGGCAAATGATCCTTGGTTCTTAGACACATATTGTTCGAGATCAATTTCTTTTTTGCTTATACTTTCAGATAAGGGTCATTTGTACTTGTGCCCCTGGACAGGGGCACCCCGGAGCGCTGCATAAGGTGGGCTAGCAGGGGTGGATCGATAATGGAACAGGCGGTGCCCAAAGCCAAGGGGTCCGGTTTGACTTGGAGGCAGATGGAGTGGAAAATAAAATAAAAAAACAATGCCGACCATATCTGAAAAGATCTTTCACAACATTGGAGTATAAGAACAAGAATTTTGTTTCGGGAAATGCATTCAGATCATTACAATAACATCCACCCTTTCCTTTCTCTTCCCTTCGATTAAACACTAACCGACCATGTGCCATGCAATGCTTGTGCAGGCCCAATCCCTTCTATTATTATTATCGTTGTTCATCACCCTCCATGCTCTCTCTCTCTCTGTCGATTAAACCTTTCTGGCTGGGCTGGCATTGACAAAACGTACAGCAACTGCCACGCGTAGCAGTGATTCCAAGATATCCATCACCTACCTGTTCACATGATCTTTACTGCCCGCCTAGCAACTCATTTTAACAAACCACAAGTCATGCTGGAGCGCCGCGGTTATGCAAAGGATGCGTGGTCTAACCAGTCAAAACGGCAACACAAGGAGCAGTTTTAGCATCCATCTAGACAGCGACCCACACTACGCTACTGGCGTTTTTTAAGGTGAAAAAATAATTTTTAAACAAAAATAACCTGAAATAAATCAGTTTAAATTTATCAAATCATGATATATCACCGAAACAATCAGAAAAAAATTTATAAAGTTGAAGACATACTAACTTACTGTTAAAGATGAAAAAATCTAAAAATATAATACTAAAAAAATACATAAATTTAAGTTAATTTGATCTAATTTCATAAACTTACAGTCTGTAATATGAAATGAAAATTAAAAAAATAAAAAAATACCTAACAAACAAAACAAAATTCAACACAAAAAAGCTTTAAAAAACTTTTAACTAACCCGAGTTAACTTTATTAACATGTTATTGTAATAACCAAACAAAAAAAATAACAAGGCTAAAGGACAAATTTTTCTATGTAAAATGATGAAATAAAAAAACCCATAAAAAATCAAGAAAAAACATCAAACCTCCAAAAAAAGCATTTGGTAAAAAATACCAAAGTTAAATTAAAAAAATTAGTAAGAAAATGAAAGATACCTCAAGTTAATTTTACCGTCCCACACTTGAGATAACCTATCATGCATGAATTTATTTTTAAATAATACTTAATAAAATATGTTCAAGTATTAATAATTCAATGACAAAGGATAAAATCAATTTTTTAAAAAACAAAATCAAGTCAACTCAATCAATTTTCGAATTGAGATATGATATAATAATAACCTAATAAAGAAAAAAAGCAAAAAAAAAGAAGCTCAAAGCTCAACAATTCAATGTTAAATAATAAAAAAAATTAAAAAAAAACCTTAACAAGGTTTGAACTTAAACTATGTTTATCGTCAAAACTGTGGACCAGGTAATGAGATTAAGATTACCTTATAAAAAAAGATATAAAAAAACAATAAAGAAAATTTCAAACCATAAAAAAATAAAATTTTAAAATAACTAAAATTAAAAAAATGGGGACTAAACAGTATACAAAAATAATTGAAAGAAACTAATTAGGGACTAAATTGAAAACCAAAATAAATAAAGAAAAGAAAAAAAAAGTAATAAAAAATTAGAAATAAAATAAAATTAAATCAAACTACCAAGGAAATAATAAAAATAATAGTTAAAAGGATAAAAAAATGACAATAAAAAGAATGAGGATTAAATTGGACAAAAAAATTTAATTAGATTAAATGATTTGGGATAAAATTAAAATCAAAACAAACTTGAAGAAGCATCAAATCTAATAAAAATAAAAATTAAAAAAATAAGAATCAAAATCTAAACAAATACAAATTAGAGAACACAATTAAATTTGTCAAAGCTCTACGAGTATATCGAGGTATGAGAGAGAGAAAAAGGTAAGGAGAAATGAAACCAATTATCATTAAATCGTTATTTAGATAGCAACATATGTCATCTTAAAACATATTCTGCCAACTTTCATATCAAATGAGCAAGTAATCAACTTTTTTTTTTTATCACCGTATATGCCACCACAAGCCATTCGAATAGAGATGAGGGAGATGATGTGTCTATGTATGCATGACGTATGCATGACATGCATAGACCAACTCTATCAATTTATTAATATTATAATAATACAAATTACTAAAACAACCATGAGGGCATACAAATATTATTAAAAAAAACCATGATGCAAATACAAAAATATCTTTCCAAGCAACCTTTAATTTATCGAAGTCAAAAGGCAAAACTAAAAATTTACTGCAAATAAAATGCGCAAAGACATAACAACCTCTCACTCAAATGTTAATATTTCTAAGACCTAATATGCATAAAATATAATATTTTTACTATACATACATAAAATATATAGAACAACAATCTTGCCCCTAATCAATTACCAAACAACATTTGAATTCTATAGAAAATACAGTTTTATCCTCAGTGACAAGGTAATTATTAAAGAAATAAAATGCAAAATAATAATTACACTAATTAAATCCACAATAAAGCACATGCTATAACAACCTTTTAGTATTTTTTGTTAATCATTATTTAACAAGAGTTTCGACCAAAGTTGTTAAAATCGCAAGTTAACTTGTAAAATCTTCTCTAGCATATTAAATCCGATTAAAAACTTGAAATCAGTAAAATCAGATTTAAATCATGTAAAATTGGTAAAATCAATAAACTTGATCCGATTTTATGAGTTTACTAAATTTATGATAAGAACCACGTTAGGTTTAAATTTAACCTTAAAAAATTCCTTGACTAGTTTTGCGAGATCGAACATGTCCTTAAAATTATATATTAGATAAAGTTGAAATTTTATAGGAAAATATTAGATATATAAACATATATTGTGGTATATTTTTAGGTCAAATAGAGTTAAAAGAATATAATATTTCAGATGGTCAAAGTTAGTAAACTAATATTGTTAAATATATCAAACAAGATTTTCGTATATTGTTTAGGACATATTTAGAGTTACCAGCGAAATTTTATTTCAATTAAAGTTGGGATAGAAACTAGACATTTAAAATTTTCTAATTGTATATTGTATGCCAATAATTCATTTAAATGAGAGAGAATGACATGTTTGAAATCAAAATTCAAATCTGCCAAGAATATGCAAAATTTAAAGATTCATGCTATATGAAGAAATTTTAACATTAAATTTTTATTATTATTCTATTTAATTTTAAATAATTATTTTTAATTTGAATTTTTTTCGGTATATTACTAATTTAAACTCATTAGCTTGCAACTCAAATGGGATTTATCAAGACTTATTATAATAGGAACAACTATATTATAACTAGGTTTAGGTTTATGTGTGGTTCCTACCTTTTAATGATTCTTCTATATTGAGAAATTTTATTTATTTTTTAATGTAATTAAATTTATTGATTTATACTATCTACCCTCTTATTTTATTTAGATTACTCATTAATTATAATATTGTTGATTTTAATATAATTTAATTTCTTAACTAAAATTATTGATATATAACTAATTAAAAAAATTATTTATAATTTTACAATCTGAATTGGTTTGGGGTAAGGGATATGGGAAATTTCATGACTGGACTTTAGTCCATGGGAGGCATGGAGCACCTCAAATTGATTCACCAAATTATTTGTCTTTTTATTTAGTCCTTTTGTCTCGTGAATTCAGCATTTTGAAATTCAATAAATTTGTTCTATTTCACCCATTTCAATTTAGTTCAGAATTGTTACAAAAAGGCAATATATGCCAAGGGCACAAAGAGCAGTTGGCAAAATGCACGAAATACATGTATATTGTTTGAAGACGGCAGTTTACATGTGGCATTTCGCGAAGCAGAGATTTTTTTTTTAAAAAAAATGTTGATGTTCTCACTGTAACGAAGAGCCAAAGCGAAGTCAGAAATCTCCTAACAATTCTTCAAGATGATCTATAGGTACAACTTCTGAAATCCTACCCAATGCCTCCTGAAGTGACTATATCATAATATTGTAAAGGAATCTTAGCCAAGCCAATGGAACCACAATAGCCTTTAACAAGACAACCGCTGATCAAATACTTTCATTAACACATGACTAGCAAATATCCAGTAACTGAAAAAAGCATAAAACATTTACAAGCATAAGAGATGAGATTCCATCTATGAAGATGAGAGTTGAGACAAAGTTTGCTGTTAAGCTTAAGAGGGAGCCAAAGAAACAGCGTGGAGGAAGAAATTTTTTTTTTTTAAAAAAAAAACTTGCGAAGCATCATCCCATCACTAGTTTAGGAAGACAAGTCAAAATGGTTTGTGTGAAGGTTTGATGCCAAAAATTACTTCCCAAACAGACGAAGAAAGCGGTTTGTTTTTGTCCAGCAAGTCTCTTACAGCTTTGTCATGAACATAGAATCCCTTTTGGCGCAATGTCCCAATAACAGTCCTGGCTTCTTCAACTCCCTTTTCGGTACACTAGCCATCAACCAATGCAACAAATGTGCTAACACTGGGGGAGTGGCCAGCATCCAACATCTCGAAACAGAAATCGATAGCATCATCAAAGAGTTCAAATTTAGAGAGTCCTTGAATCAAGACACCATAGCTGAAAGCATTAGGAGTGATGCCACTGGAATGCATTTTCCTGAAAACCCTCTTGGCATCATCGAACTTGAGTGCTTTGCAAAAGCCACGGACGACAGCAGTGTAAATGACAACTTCAGGAATGGTGCCTTTCTCACGCATGGTGCCAAAGAGTTTCATGGCTTCCTGGATAAGGCCATCCTTGCAGAGGCCATCAAGCATGGCGACAGCATTAAGGACGAGTCCAGTTTCCTTCATTTTGTTGAAGATATCTTGAGAATCTTGTGGGGACTGGGAACAGGAAGTGCTGCTTTCTTGTTCATTTGTAGTAACAGCAGCAGTATCAGTAGAGGGAGGAGGATTGATATCCTTCTTCTTGTTGTTGTTGTGGCGGCGGCCAGGGCGGAGCTTGAATTTATCGAGAAAAGCATCATCAGAGATGCTATTAAAATCATCTGTTTGGAGCTGTGAGGTTGATGGAGGCGGATGAGATGGTTGGGGACGGCGGAGATTGTTAGTTAGGTTCTCCTCCTCCTCCTCCTCCACCACCACCACCTCCTCTATTGCTATAGTTATTATTGAAGTTAGGTCTCTCGCCTCTTAAAGGCCTGTTTGGTATGGGATCCGGTGGTTTCTGATTCTGATTCTGGATCTGCGTCTTCCTATCTTCTTCATCATTGAAATTTAAACCAGCGGCAGCAGCAGCAAAACCAGTAGAAGTAGTAGCTCGTCCTTTAACAGAGCTGCTGAAACGGCGCAGTGTTTGAAAAAGCGAGGTAAGCGAGAGAGAATGGAGCTTCAAGATCCGGAATTGAGATGACGATGCCATTGCCACTGCCCGGAATGAATGACTGATTAAATCAGCATTTGATTTTGAAGAAAGAAAGGGAAAAGGAGATTTTAGTTTTGGGGTTTTTGAAAAATGAAAACAGATGACACAAGCAAACGTATACTTTCAAAATGAAGAGGATAGAGAAAGAAACGCCAAGGAGACGAGGCCAACATGGTCTTTTCGGTTAGAAACAGTAAGGGCAATTGTGGTAAATAACGTGAAAAAACCTGGAACAAAAACTCTAGCTTTTCAGCAGTGGACTACATGTCGGCTAGAATGGAATAGAATATAAATACAACAGAACAGTTGGAGAAGAAGAAGAAGAAGGAAAGGCAAGCGCGAACTAGCAAACTGGGAGAGACGAGATGAATTGAATATAAATTACTCAAATAAAAATCATTAGTGCTAAGCTTCTCTTCTCAAGGTCAGACCTTTCTCTCACTATCTTCTTCATCTCATATATATATATATTTCATATGTAATGCTGCGACGAGATTCGTTATTATTTATTTATTTCATCACCCTTGCTTGTAATTATTCATATACAAGTTGAAGTTATTTACGGTGATGATTTCTTTTCTATTACTTGATAGAAAGAGCTGTATGGCATTTATTTATATATTCTTATGTGTTGCTCGCTATTCAAATATGAAGTTATTACGCTTACATTTACAACACACCATCGCTTTTGACTTCCCTTTCTTTTGTTTCAATTCATTTTCAATTGTAATGTAATGGAAAGTAGTTTGTAAAAAGCAAAAGATAGTCTTGCTATACAATCAATTCACCATTCTCATATGATTAAAGTCACCAACTAATTACTTAACGTGTTTGTTGCAATGCTTAAAACTTCTAATCCAAAATCTTTAGTCAATCTTCAACCTTCTTCATTAATATCCTTTGCTCATTTCACCAAATGTTATCTTCATTCCTTCATTTTCTATTTCATCTTCCCTTCCCTCTCTTTTTCGCCCTACTCGTACAACCATTACATTTGCTTCTTTTATTCTCGGCCCATATGGAAATGGCAAGCACTCAAAATGGTAATAGCAGCATCCTGTGGTTCTTCAGGCATAGAGGTTTTGATGACAACGCCGTCCATGAAATGTTCCGAAAGTGCAAATGCCTACAAGGCACCTAGGGGGATAGGGC
The DNA here is from genome assembly GCA_015708895.1 of Populus ilicifolia. Lineage (NCBI taxonomy): Eukaryota > Viridiplantae > Streptophyta > Magnoliopsida > Malpighiales > Salicaceae > Populus > Populus ilicifolia. Next base: position 40,942 of record SRLM01001026.1, read on the forward strand.
ATCTGAAAACTGGGCTCACCTCAAAACCGTTGGCATTCAAGAGAGAAAGCTCCCTTCAATTATTTCAAGTGTCCCAAGTCCTCACTCTCGGTCTCAATAAGAAGCTCATCCCCATGGTTGAGTGCCTTGCTACCCTTGGTTCTAAACCCCGTGAAGTTGCTTAAGCCATAACCGAGTTCCCTCACATACTGTCTCATAGCGTTGAAGAGAAGCTCTGCCCCCTTTTGGCTTTTTTTCAGGCACTTGGGGTCCCGGAAAAGCAACTCGGCAAGATTTTATTGCTCAACCCAAGGCTCATCAGCTACAGCATTGATTCCAAGCTCACACAAATTGTTGACTTTCTTGCTGCTCTTGGCCTTATCAAAGATGGGATAATTGGTAAAGTTTTGGTGAAACACCCCTTTATAATGGGGTATAGCGTTGACAAGAGACTACGCCCCACTTCAGAATTTCTCAAGTCAGTTGGACTGACAGAGCTGGATCTTCAAACGGTGGTCATGAACTTCCCCGAAGTTCTTTGTAGAGATGTCAACAAGATTCTGAAACCCAATTTTGCATATCTAAGGCGATGTGGATTCAATGATAGACAAATAGCAGCTTTGGTGACTGGTTATCCCCTTATTTTGATCAAGATTATCAGGAATTCTCTGGAACCTCGGATCAAGTTCTTGGTGGAAGTAATGGGAAGACAAATTGATGAATTTGTTGATTACCCACACTTCTTGCAGCATGGTTTGAAGAAGACTTTGGAGTCGAGGTATAAAATTTTGAAACAGAGGAAACTAGATTGTAGCTTGAGTGAGATGCTTGGTTGTAACCAAAAGAAGTTCTTAATGAAGTATGCCTTGATTGAAGGATCCGCCTGAGATATTTGTTCGTTCTTTCACTCTGGGCGATCTTCATCTTTATACTGAACTCAACTCGTGTGAGAATGCGATCAATGGGAACTCGAGTTTTGTGATTCCATTTGTCTTGAAATTTACTGAACTGGGGCATAAATTTATTAATGATCTGATCCAGCATTATCGATATTGATCAGTTCTGGCACACTGGCTAAAAGATGCTTGCAAAAAGATATGGATGTGATGTACCACAATTTTATTGTTTTCCTTACAATAGTGTTTGAATGGCGACAATTGAACTAACAAACAAGAAATCCTGGAAATCGTGCGCTTGATTACAGTGTTTTGATCCCTAATTAGTTTCCGTACAAGTATACGTCTAGATCTAAAAGACTGCAGGGGTGGTTGTTAGAAAATGAAGATACAACAAGATGTATGGTCTCTACAAATGCAGAGTAAGTTTGACAACATGCAAAAACAACGCCATAGAGGAAATTAGAAGGATGACATGCAGAAACTTTGTAGCTTTTCTAGTAACATGGCTCCGAAACTACAGAAGCTCAAGGATCTAAACCGGGAATCTTGATGGAGTCCTCTGCAATTTTTTTACAATGTGTCTACTTGCATAATTTTGAGAAGATGATGTTACGCTGGAGAGTGAACTAGTTGTACTGTCAATGGAGCTTATGGAAGGCCATGTGAAGACAGACATAAATGGAGGTACGCGAGGCAGTGGCAAAGTCCGAAAAAAGAAACCCTAAATTCTTTAGGTTCAAGCATTAAAAATTATGATTGAACAAAATTCAATACATAAATAAGATCAAATCAAAATAATATCTAATAAGATTTTATTGATGAAAAAGAAGAAGAAGAGCAGAAGGAATTATATGAAAAGAAGAGAAAAGAGGTCAATTAGAATGGTACTTACCCTTGGAGAAAACTAGGGTTTGGCCACGATTTGTTCCAGGCTTCCATCACCTTGGGGCACAATTGTAACTATGAGACGCTATTTTAACCTTAACTAGGGTTTTGTTTGGTTTAACTGGAGTAATATTTATATTTCATCAACTTTCCACCATTTCACATCATTGTACTGCCGGGTTGATTATTTATGTAAGCTTCATTTCAGCACACAATTTAATTCAACATGTAGATCACCCGTGGAAGCAAAAAAAACCGAAGTTTGATTCTTGTTTCAGGTACTCCAGGCCTATATAGCCTCATTTAATAGAGACTCGTTCCGCGTAGGATTTCTTTCTTTCAACATGTACATCTCCATGATACTGGAGGTGTTACTAAAATTTAGGATGAAAATAATTACAGAATTGATTTAGAGACATAAAAATATTGTTTTTTAAGTATTTATTCATCTTATTGAGTTTGTGTTTTTCATCTATATTTATTTTTATTTTGAAAGAACTATTTTTTTTACATAAATTCTTTGAATCTATATTTTTTTATATAGTGTCTTTTATTTTCATAGTGAAAACAAATTCTATACTTTTTATTAGCATTTTTTTTTAATTTGTTTATTTTTTTATATCATTTCAAATTGTTTTGAGTCATTGTCAAACCAATTTCAGTAATCAAATTCACTTTATAATTTATTGCTTGCAATTTATGTATACAAAATTGAACCTCAGTTTACAAGCGTATTTGAAATTGTTCAAATATATAATTATTTGTAGATTGCAATATTTTTTTTTTATATTCATTCCAAAGTGGTTGAAGTTTTAATCATAGTTTTGAAACCTGGCCTGGCCCGGCAGGTTGATCCACGACCCGAGGTTAGAACCAGGCCGGGTTGATAAAAAAATAAAATAAGCCATGACACGGATAATTCGATGGGTTGACCCGGAAACTCAGCCGACCTGGTAAAACCTGATCAAAAACCCGGTTATAACCCATTGAATTTTATTTTATTTTTACTAAAACGACGTCGTTTTGAATTGTTTTTAAAATAGAAATTGACCCTGCTAACCTGTCCGACCTGATCAAAACACGGAACTCGGGCCTTGGACTGTGCCGGGTTTAAAAACTATGGTTTTGATAAAATAACCCCCATTTGAAGTGAATCAAGAACTTTGATATCCAAATCACTAAGTTTTGATATCAACATTTAAATTTTATGAACTTGATTCATGATTGACTTATTGTCAATAATCTCATACTTGAAAAATTTTAAAGTAAGAAAATAATCGGAACCTGATTTTTCCTGCTTGTAGTGTGTCTCCAAGGCAGTCGAAATTTCTTATGGGGACTTTAATTTGAAAAAGATGTTATAAAGTTGACTGGTCAGAGTATTCAGTTTATGCCATCGACAAAGCACTTCATCTTCTTCCCGTTTTACTTTTGTAGTCTTAGTGGTGATAAATTCATCTTCTTATGGTTCTGGTAGTGTAAATAGATTCGGATAAAAAATATAATAAATCTTTAATGAAATAAGTAGGAATATTATCTTGTCTAATCTTATGTAATTCATATTATTAAACTGATCTAATTGAATTTTAATATCCTTATTAACTTTGATGTTATAATTCATATTTGTCACCATCAAAATAATCACCTTAAAATTGTTAGAAATGTTTAGAATATTAACAAATATGGAGTTTGCTTAAAAGCGTGAAAATATTTTCTTTAAGGTATTTATTTATCTTACACAAAGACAACATCTCTAAGATATAACTAAGCCCTTTAAACCTCTAAAAAAATGAGAAGATAAGATTAAAAAAAAATATATGTTTTTTATTGTATTTATTTTTTATATCGTAACATGTTTTTAAAGACTTGAAACATAATAATGAAATAATATAATTATTCATCAAACAATATGATTGTTGATGAAACAGTATAACTGATCATATTAAATTTCAAGTTTTAAATGCTATCTTTTGATATTATAAATATCCATATAATAACATTAGTTAGTAAAATAAGAGAGTTTGTCTATCATAGTTTAATTTATTATAAAATAAAATCTCACACTTAGAAACATTAAAAGAGAATATTTCTTTCCATGTAGAATAAATATCTTTTTATTTATTTATTTACAAAGAAATATTTTTATCAAATTAATGTTATTGATATTGAACTTGATATGATTGTCATTTGGATCATCGATGCCATCTTGCTTTTCCGTGTCAAACTCTATAGTCACAAAGTGATTTGCACTAGTGTTACCATCAATAGAGGCATTGGTCAGGCCAATCCACTGCTTATAACTTGCTTTGGGTGTGCTAACATTTGGAGCTATAAGAAAATCCAAGCCATGACCAGCCTCCCAATCTTTCTCTCTGTTAATGACAAAAGTGGAGGTTGAAGGAGGTTAATTAATCTGTCATCTCCATTATCACCTTTGTCATCATCCATCCAGGTACGTGATAGGTTTATGATACACGATGCGGCCAGATGTTTTTTCTATTTCGAAGTATGTATGAGCATCATGGGAGTTTTAGGAGCAAGTTAAAGTGCTTATGGATGAATTGCCAATGAGAGTTAGTAGCTTCTTGTGATCTTCATCAATAAATCTCTCTAATGTCAATGATATGTCAATGAAAGCTAGAGATGTGCAAGGTTAAACAACAATAATGAGGATGACAGACATGATCTAATTTGGATTCTGGACATGCACTTATATGCTTCAGCTATATGTACGATTGAGTAGAAAGAAAGATGAGGAGATCATACAGAATATGGGAGTAGGGGGTTCAAATGAGAGTTTTTCTATCTTTTCTTCCCCTCTCTTTTACACACATACACAAAAGTTTTTTTTAATTATTCAGGCACACCGCCAATTGGTTATAGTTACGAAATCACATTGATAATCTCTACTCGTGCTCTAGCTCATCTGAGAGCTAGATTTGCCTTAATTATTTATCTTTTGCCTTCCATTTTCCTCAAGTTAACTTCTGATATTTCATGAGTTTGTTGATAAGCCAGATTTAAAAATGAATATAGAGAAAACACTAGGAAATTATGATGGAGAATTTTTTTGCTGTAACTTGTCATTAAAACCTGGCCCATTATGTGTTTTTCATTTATCTATCTACCATTTAGGTATAAAGAACCATAACAATAACCTTTTAAAGGTATTCGATACTTAGAAGAAAAGAAATTTTGTTTTTATTATTTGAACCAAGGGCACTGCGCTTTTCAAGAGATTTCACATACAAAATGAATGGATTTTTCATACCATAAATATCGCTCAAGTAATGACATACATATAATAATACATGAAATTAAGGGTAACAAATCAAACACAATTAAATATTAATTATAATGCTGTTATAATAAGGAACAACGATTAATATCAAGTATAAACCACTTGCTAGTTATTAGCAATACTATTTTCACGTGTCTTTGTGTATGTGTGTGTAATTTGTTTACTTTTTTAGCTTAGTTATGGATATTAATTATTACTTGGATATGAAACCCCCAACGATTGCAGCAATTATACATGTAGGATCTCCTAGGATAGTTGAGACTATAAGGCGAATGGCACCACCAGCCATCTGACAGCACCTCTTAACCTTTCCACTTCTAATTCCCCCGTGATGGTTTGCCAACGTCCCCTTGAGGCTAGGAATCCTGTTCTACATCTCCCTCACCTTGTTTTCATCCACTTTGAGATACATGGCTTCCCATCTTTCCACTAATAACTCCTTAACACATGACAAATGAAGATTATACATTTTGCAGCGAGACTGTAAGACCAATCTGGTCCTTTCCCCCCATATTGATGACATGCCCTAGAGAGCTTGCGACATGTTGTGTGTGGTCTCACACCATGTGATGGTGGGACAACCACATTAATTTATGTCTCTTGGTATTCAAATTAATATGGTTCAGATACTGTAGAAGCAGAATTGAAAATAAAAGAGAAGAGAAGAAGAGGCAGTCGAGCAACCTGTGTTCTTTCTTTGATTTCCAGCTCGTTCATTGTTGGATCTGGCTGAGATTTTGACAATAGCTTCTAGACACGTAACTCTTCATTTTGAATGGTTGGATTGAAGATTGGTGGTGTGGAAGCTATCCGTTTTGACAGAAAACAAGGTTGTTAGTATTGTGAGTTTTTCTCAAATAATTATCCTCTAATCTTGTTATAATCCTAGAATAAGTTGTTCTTGATGATATATATATTGTATCCCTTAGTTGAATCTGAGGAAGAATCATTGTGAACCCATTATTTATTGATAATGGTAGTTTTTAGATGGACTACGGTCTTGTGATTTTTTCCACATCGGGTTTTCTACGTTAAAATCTTGGTATTGATTTTGTAATTATTTACATTATATTTGATCATTATTTTATTCTATTTTTCTGCACAAAGAGGGAGAGAATTAAGACTTGTGAGTTGTGAATTATATTCCACTAAATTGATCTGGGTAAATTGTTGTTCGATTGTTCCTAGTTTTCCCAACAAAGTGGTATCAGAACACTGGTTGTGTAGATTGAATTTCTTATGCAGTTAAAATGGAAAAGGAAGATTCAGGCATGATAAAATTTACTTCTTCAAATTATTTTCTATAAAAAACAATGATGTAGGATCACTTATATTGTAATGATTTGGCTTTGCTGATTGAATGTGAAGGAATAAAGCTTGATGATATGGATGATGCAAAATGAAATGGGCTTAATAGAAAGGCTAATGCTAATTTCTCAAGAACATGACTGCTATACAGTTTGGAAGATGTTGGAAGAAACATTTGCTAAGAGAGTGCACAAAACAAGGTTTTTGTAATTAGGGACTTATGAATTTGAAGTATAGAGATGCTGAAGATGCTTCAGTGCATATAAATGTATTCTAAAGGTTCTTAAATCAGTTATCATTGATGAATCTGGAGTTAGCTAATGAAATGCAAGCACTAATCCTACTAAGTTCATTGCTGGATAGTTGGGAGACTTTGGTGGTGTCACTTAACAATTCTACTCCGAATAAGAAGATTACTTTGAAAATAGTGAAGGATTGTATCCTTAATGAAGAGAAGAGGATGAAAGACACAAGCACTTTTAAGTCTCATGCACTTGTTACAGAAAGTTGAGGGAGAAGTCCAAGCAATTTCTCTCACGGCAAGCAAGATAAAGAATTCAACAATAAAAAAGGCAAATGGAAGCCAAGAGGAAGATGTCAGCCAAAGAAGGGTTTTAAGTGCTATTATTGTGACAAGCTTGAGCATATGTAAAAGGATTGCAGAAAGCATAAAAGAGATAAAAGGGTAGAGATAAAGACAAGAATGAAGAGAATGGTAAAGTTGCAGTTGTATTTGATGGTGATGTTGCCATTATCTGTGATGATGGTTGTGTTCGTCTTGCATGTCAGGATATCACCTGGGTTGCAAATTCAATAGCTTCTTACCATATTACACCCCGACATGATTTCTACACATCCTATACTATTGGTGATTTTGGTCAAGTTAGGATGGGAAATAAAGGGATGGCTAGTGTTGTGGGCATTAGAGACATTTAGTTGGAAATCAATATTGGTGCAAGTTGTTACTTAAAGATGTTAGGCATGTGCCTGATATGTGCCTACACTTGATCTATACAGGTACTCTTAATGAAAAAGGCTATCACAATTACTTTGGAGATGATAAATCAAAGCTCTTCAGAAATTTCCTAATTATTGCTAAAGGGAAGAAGATAAGTCTCTACATGTCACAAGCTAAAATGATTAAAGGGGAGGTGAATGCAATTAAAGATTGCTCTATTGATCTATGGCATAAACGACTTAGACATTTAAGTGAGAAAGGCTTTAGCATCCTTGCCAAGAAGAATTACCTTCCATTAAAAGGTATGAACTTGAACACATGTACTCATTGTTTAGTTGGCAAACAACAAAGAGTTGTGTTTTAAAGATCACCTTTACATAGAAGATCACATATTCTTGATTTAGTTCATACTGATGTTTACTCTATGATTGATAAGTCTCTTGAGGGTGCATTGTAATTTGTTAGTTTTATTGATGATCACTCGAGGAAAATTTAGGCCACTTGTTTGAAATTCAAAGATCTAATGCTTGATATCTTTAAGGATTTTCATGCCAGAGTTGAAAGAGAAACTAGTAGAAAACTTAAATGTATTCGAGCTGATAATGGTGGTGAATATAGGGGTCCTTTTGATAAATACTGCAGGGAATATGGTATCAAGTTGAAGAAGATAATTTCTAAGACTCCACAACAAAATTGAGTGGCTGAAAGAATGAACAAAACCATTATTGAAAGAATTAGATGTGTGTTTTCTCATACAAAGCTGCCTAAGTCCTTTTGGGGTGAGGCAATGAATACTGTAATTGCCATGATCAACCTTTCTCTATCAGTTCCTCTTGAATTTGATATTCCAGATAGAGTTTAGAAAGGAAAGGATGTCTCTTATGCACACTTAATAGTGTTTGGATGCAGAGCATTTGTACATGTACCTAGAAATGAAAGGTCTAAGCTTGACAACAAGACAAAGTAGTGTATTTTCTAGGGCTTTGAAGATGATTAGTTTGGCTATAGGTTGTGGGATCCAAAGGAGAAGAAAATTGTGAGAAATAGAGATGTTATCTTTTTTTAAAATCAAACCATTGAAGACTTTAAACAGAAAGAAAAAACTGAGTCTACTATTTTTATTTCATCTAATTCAACTCCAAGACCTACTCCATAGTTACCTTTGATACCTGCTAATCATGGGAGAGACTTGTAAAATAATGATATTAGTGGTTCTCTTACTAAGCTATTAGTTGGTGATCTTGAATCAATTAATGATGATGTTGATGTTATTCTGAACAGGTTATGCAGGAAGCTCTAGGTGAGCCATAATTGAGAAGGTCAACTAGACTTTGCCAACCTTCCACCAGATATTCTCCTCATGAGTATGTGTTGGTCATTGATAGGGGAGAGCCAGAATGCTTTGATGAAACTATGTCACATGAGAAGAAAAGTGAGTGGTTGAAAGCAATGCAAGAAGAGATGAAATCCTTGCATGAAAATCATACCTTTGAGTTAGTAAAGCTTCCTAAAGGTAAAAGAGCACTCAAGAACAAATGGGTGTTTAAGTTGAAAATTGATGAACATTGCTCACAGCCAAGGTACAAGGCAAGATTGGTTGTGAAAGATTTCGGTCAGAAGAAGGGTATTGATTTTAAAGAAATCTTTTCACCAGTGGTCAAGATGTCTTCAATCCGAGTTGTGCTTGATTTAACTGCTAGTTTGAATCTTAAAATTGAACAACTAGATGTGAAAACTGCCTTTCTCTATGGTTATTTAGATGAGAAAATCTACATAGAGCAACCTGAAGGGTTTGAAGCAAAAGGCAAAGAGCAGCTAGTTTGTAAGTTAAAAAGGAGCTTATATGGGTTAAAGCAAGCTCTAAGACAATGGTATAAGAAGTTTGATTCTTTCATGGTAGATCATGGTTATGACAGGATCACTTCTGATCATTGTGTATATATGAAAAGGTTTCCAGATGGAAACTTTATTATTCTCCTATTGTATGTGGATGATATGTTAATTATTGCCTATGATGCTAAGAAGATTCAGATGTTAAAAAAAGAGTGAGCAAGTTTTTTGCAATGAAAGACTTAGGACTGGAAAAATAGATTTTTGGCATGAAGATCACACGTGACAGGAAGAAGGGGAAACTTTAGCTATCTCAAGAGAGATATGTTCAAAAGGTACTTGAGAGATTCAACATGAGCAACTCCAAACCTGTCTGTTCTCCACTTGCAAGCCACTTTAAACTAAGTTTTAAGTAGTGTCCTTTAAGTGATGAAGAAAAAGATGAGATGAAAAAGGTTCCTTATGCATCCGTAGTTGGTAGTTTGATGTATGTTATGGTTGCACAAGGCCGAATATAGCTCATGTAGTTGGTGTGGTTAGTCGATTCCTCTCCAATTTTAGTAAAGAACACTGGTTAACAGTGAAATGGATACTTAGATATCTCAAAGATACTTCTAGTTTTAGCAGTCTTATGGCAATCAAGGTTGCAAAAATATGTCGCATTATCCATTACAGAGGCTGAATATATTGTTCTTACTAAAGAGGGCAAAAAGTTGTTATTGATGAAGTTCTTGCATGAACTTGGCCTAATTCAAGAGAATTTTGTGTTGCACTATGATAGTGAAAGTGCAATCCATCTCAGTAAGCATCCTACTTTTCACTCTTGATCAAAGCATATTGAGGTTAAATATCAATGGATTCGAGATGCTATAGAGATAAAGTCATTCATTGTTAAGAAGATCCATACTGATGACAATGTGTCAGACATGATGATCAAACCTCTATCGAGAGAGAAGTTTGAGTTTTGCAGAAGGAAGTGGGCTTGTCAGAGCCTCCTAAATTGAATTTTACATGTTAATCGCCAGTATAATGAATTCCTCACATGGTGTGTGAGGGGGAGCTTTGTTGTGTGTGGTCCTACACCATGTGATGATAGGACTACCACATTAATTTATGTCTCTTAGTATTCAAATTAATGTGGTTCCGGTACTGTAGCAGTAGAATTGAAAATAGAAGAAAGGAGAAGAAAACCAAGAGAGAAAAGGAGAAGAAGAGGCAGCAGAGCAACCTGTGTTCTTTCTTTGATTTTCAGCTCGTTCACCATTGGATCGGGCTGAGATTTTGACAATAGCTTCTAGACACGTAACTCTTCATTCTGAACGGTTGGATCAAAGATTGGTGGTGTGAAAGCTAATTGTTTTGACAGAAAACGGGGTTGTTAGTATTGTGAGTTTTTCTCAAATAATTCTCCTTTAATCTTGTTATAATCTTAGAATAAGTTGTTCTTGATGATATATATGTTGTATCCCTTAGTTGAATCTGAGGAAGAATGATTGTGAATCCATTATTTGTTGATAGTGGAAGTTTTTATGTGGACTACGGTCCTGTAATTTTTCCCGCATTGGGTTTTCTACGTTAAAATCTTGGTGTTGATTTTATAATTATTTGCATTATATTTGATTATTGTTTAATTCTATTTTATTGCACAAAGAGAAAAAAAATTAAAACTTGTAAATTATGAATTGTATTCCGCTGAATTGATCCGGGTAAATTAGTATCCAGTTATTTCTAGTTTCCCAACGTGACACAGGTATAAATTGTGCTCACCATCATCTAGAACTTAAGGGAGGTTTGCACAACAAGGATGAAGATCAAATCCAAATCGCTTGTAGTGGTAGACAAAGCCTAGAACCCCATTTGTACATGCATCGCATATCCTCTTCTCTTCACCTGGAGGGTGATGGTGAAATTTGAAATTGTAGTTTCTATAAAAAGGAATATTGATAATAGAAGGTGGCACAGTACATGCCTGGTGCAGGTTAACCGACCAACGCAACATTTTTGGTGGGAACTGTACTTGAGACCTATGCCAGCTTCCTTACAACCATCACAAACGAATGGGATCTCGGTGTATTCTAGTTTTATCTAGTGATGTGAGTGGTTGGGATGAGTGATTTCTTTGTAACTGATCTTCATGGATTTCTTTATTTAATCTCATGCCCTCTTCTTCATGTTTTCTGTTAGGGAGTAACTTATGACAGTTTGTTTATATATAAAGCTAATTGATTAATTACAAGGGTACAGGCTTCCTTCCTATTTTCAATTTTAAAAAAGATGATAAAATTGATATCTAGAAGGATTACAGGCTGATACTTATGCTTAAATTTCCCAAGTAGAGAATAAGTTGGGGTGTAGTTGATACTGTCGATGTTGCAGTGATTCTAAACAACAAAAATAACAAAGGATAATGCTTGTGTTTAAGAAGAGATTGATGAATGAAAAGCTTGAATACTTTATTCATAACTGCAGCTCAATTTATAGAGCTGATACATAACAAACTCTTATGATCATGGTCCTGCATTCAAGCCATGATCAATTGATAATGGAAATAATAGAGCGGCGAAATAGCAGCAAGAACAAGAGAATAGGAACAGAATTGACTTAATCAAAAATTAAAGAAAGAATAAAATTCCAGCTCAGCAATCCTGAACATTATTTCTAACACTCCTCCTTGTTTAGGAGCTGCAAACTCCCAACTTTGTTCTCAGAAATTTGAATTTGTTGATTGGCAGTGGTTTGGTGAAAATATCAGCTGCTTGTTCTTCAGTTTTGCAATAAATAAGAATGATACTCCCATCTTTCTGCACCTCTCTCAAAAAGAATAATTTGATGTTGAAGTGCTTGGTTTTCCCGTGAAACACAGGATTATTAGAGATGGAAATGATAGCTTGATTGTCAACTAGAATTTCTGTGCTTTCCTTTTGCTCCAGGTTAAGATCAGATAAAATTTTCCTCAGCCACAAAGCTTGATTGATAGCAACTGTTGCAGCCACAAACTCAGTTTCAGCAGTGGATTGGGCTACAGTTTCTTGCTTTTTTGAATTCCATCAAAACACACCAGAACCTAAAGAGAAACAGTAGCCTGATGTGCTCTTCAAGTCATCAATTGAGCCTCCCCAATCACTGTCAGAGTACCCAACCAGTTTGAACTCTCTACTTCCTGTGTATCTTATGCCAAAATTGCAGGTTCCTTTGACATATCGTATCACTCTTTTAGCAGCCTTGAAATGCAATTCACTAGCACAATGCATGAATCTAAACAAGATACTCACAACATTCAAAATATCAGGCCTAGTTGCAGTGAGATACATCAAGCATCCAACAATTTTTTTGAATTGTGCTTGATCAACCTTCCCGGCTCCATCTTCTTTACATAGCTTCTCCTTTTGATTCATAGGAGTGCTTACTGCTTTGCAATCTTCAAGTTTGAACTTTTTAAGGATTTCTTTGGCATACTTCTTCTGACATATGAACACTTCATGTTCAGCTTGCTTAACTTCCATTCCAAGAAAAAAGGACATCAAACCCAAATCTGTCATCTCAAATACACTCATCATCTCTTGCTTGAACGTCTCCATATTATTGTTGTTATTTCCTGTTACAAGTAAATCATCAACGTAAATGGATTTAAAAGATCTTAACAAATAAACCAATTTGATGAGAAATTCAGAAACGTGATGATCTATTTTAGGACCACTTTCAAATTAGTTTTTCCTATGCAGGAAATATTATTTTTAAAAATATGATATTTCTAATATTATATGTGTGTTTTTAAAAAATAAAAATAAAAACATAGAATAAAACTTAAAAAAATTGTCTTATTAAAACATTGCAAGGAAAATCTAATAGAAAAAAAAATCTAAGCAGAGAAAAAAAAATAATATTCTTGTGTGATTTCTAAATACTTCAGGCTTCAGGATTCAATAAAAGGTTAATATATGTATCTTTTTATTGAATCCTGAAGCCTGAAGAATTTAGAAATACATATCTTTTTCATTGTTTGCCGTACAGTACTTGAATGGAAAGAAAGAGAAAAGAAGGTTGTCGAAGGTTTGAGGAGACACCGTGGATTATATTCCAAGGAAAAAGTGTACATGCAAGGGGGTGCCGGGGGCGGGCCTCAGCACTTTTAATGTCAATTCATGGGAGAAATTAAAAGCAGGAGGAGGAGGAGAGGACCACGTGGATCTTGATTGCCTCCATGAGACTCAAATTTCTTTCCCTTTTGACCGTTGAATTGTTTGCCTCCTCAAGACAAAGATATCAAAAGGAGATTAAACAATCGTAAGTAGCAAGACAGACAAGATCCCTCGAGCATCTTCCCTTTCTAATTCTACTTTCAGGGAGAGGAAGATTCACAAGAAGTGTGGATTAATTAATTTAGGACAAGTGGGGGATAAGTGCCATTCCAGCCCGTGCCCAGCAGAGCCTGTACCTCTTGAAGGCCCAAAGTGATATTTCGCTTTGCTCGGCTTCCTTCCACTTATATCTTTGCAAATCCGTGCTCATGACTGTTTCACTTTATCCGATGCAATCCATTTTACTGCCAAAATCCATCTTCCATGAGATTGAGAAGATATGTCGCCGATTCATTTGGGCAGATTATGAAGGCAGTAAAAAGGTTCACTTGATTGACTGGAAGAAAACATGACAGCCGAGATTGGAGAGGGATTAGGAATGCGAGATATGCATTGCATGAATAAGGCTTCTGTCATGAAACTGGGGTGGATCATTATGAATGACATGAATGGTCGTTGGATTTGTGTTCTTCGATGCATGTATGGCTGGTCACAGGATGTACATCTGATCCCAAGGCTAAGGGCAAACACTCCCCTTCGTGGAAAGCAATCTATAAGGTCTGGTCGCAGGTGAGGGCAGGAACAATGTGGTCTGTAGGGCATAGAAGGAAAGTCCTGTTTTGGAATTGAGAGACGTGTGGCTTGATGGTTATGGGGCTCCAAGTCATCATACAACTCACGAACTGTCAGAAGCAGAGGGGAATGCGACAGTAGCGGACATGGTAAATGAGAGAAAACAATGGAAGTGGGAACTTTCTGCTCATCTTCTGCCGGTGCAAGTAGTCTTGGTTTTAGCAAGCCATTCACCTCCTAGTAATGAACTGGAGGGAGATGCATCGTATTGGAGACACTCTTCTAGTGGACAATTCACAACCAAATCTGTTTAGTTGTTTCAGGTGAGGGATGCTAACTCCCTATGGAACCGATATGGAGGCTGATTTGGCGTTGGAAAGGGCCTGAGAGAATCAGAAACTTCTTGTGGCTGGTGGCTCATAACAAATTGCTGGCTAATGATCAAAGAGTAGCTGGGCATCTGACTGATAATGCTTCCTGCCATCTTTGCCCTTCAGTCAGGGAGGACACCATGCATGTGTTGAGAGATTGCTTTGTAGCACGCAGCACATGGACTCCACTCCTAAAGCCACAGTACAGGTTGGGGGGTGTTTAATTCAGAGATGGGAACATGGTTGCTGAAGTATCTGTGGAAAGCTACAAATCAGAGAATTTTTGGTGAGAGCACTGAGTTTAATACTAGCCCGCTGCATAGTGTCTGGTATTGTATCTGCAACAAAAGATGAAGAGAAGGTGTTTTTGCAGAACAATAACGTGAGGTTAATTGGATGGAGGTACCCTCCCCTAGACCAGGTGAAAATAAATGTGCATGGATGGGTGCAGCAAAGGAAATCCTGGTAATGCAGCAGCTGGTGGTCTGATCAGAGATAGCATGGGAACATGGATTAACCTTGGGATTTTCTCTTCAGTTCGAGCTAAGCTGGGGGCAGCAGTAACTGGATTACAACTTGCCTGGTCCTTGGGTCTACGCAAGATAATTTTGGAGTCGGACTCATCTTTAGTACTCAACATGATTATGAAGCAGGACTCCACAGTAAAAGGATGCATTGACATGGGGCTGGGAAGTTACAGTTCCACATACTCTTGGAGAAGGGAATTTTGCAGCGGAATGGTTGGTGAATTTTGGTACCGGAAGGAATCCGTTATATAGGGATGACTGGATAATTAAGGACCCGCCTACGGTTTTCTTTCTAACCCTATACCATCATCTTATAAGAAGCTAGACGCTTCAGCTTATCTGAAAGACAGTTTATGAATCCACAGACAATTTGCACGCCTGAAAATGAAGGAACGAGGAAAATCAAGGAATAAAGTGTCCTTGATGCTGCTTTTCTTTATCCATGCTTGCCTTACCGAAATATGGTCATTTTGTTGGTAAATGATCCACATGATAACTGCTGAACTTATCATTATCCAAGTTTCAAACTCGTCGTAAGGAGCATTGCCTTTGAGGCAGCATCACTTGTGTATCTAACTACATTATGGCTGTAATCAATGCTTAAGATTGATCTGTTAATTTTTCTGTGATTGTGCATGCATAAAGCAGTATTCCTAAAGAAGCCGGACAGACTGAACAGGCATGCAGTGTTGTAAATAAAGACACTAAAAACTAATGAACGATGCACTTCATAGAGAGCAAAGATCGATCCTGCATGTATTTCATGGTGCAGCAGAGAGATACTGGGAAAACAAATTCTCTAAATATATTACACAACTTTGTCAATATATTCTCCTTTATTTCATTTCTTTAATAGTTATTAGTCTTTTTTTTTTTGTAGCTGTCAGTATATTCTCCTTTTCTTATTCTATTTCTTTCATAGCTGTCACTATATTCTTCTTTTTTTGTTTAATTTCTGTCATAGTTGTATATCCCTGAATTCTCTCTAAAGATCTCAATTATTGTCTAGGCCTAGTATTAAAGAATCTGATTATGTTTATTAGATGCTAGAATTAAGGGTTTTAATGCTTCTTGATGTATATATATATTGTAACTCTCTTGGTAAAGGTTACACAAAAACATTTCAGAATTTCTCTTGTATTATCATGTCATGGTATCAGAGCCAAAATTCTGAAATCAATTCATCTTGTGTCTAGTTCCTTATCTGGTTCTTTTATTCTATTTTTCTTGGATTTGATTCTTTGGTTCTTGTTTCTAGTTAAATCTTGTCTATGGAACGATCTGAACATTTTATTGTTCAATTTCCTGGAAAGAACTATTCTGCCTGGGCTTTCCAGTTTCAGATTTTTGTCAAGGGAAAGGAATTATAGGGTCATATTGCCGGGACAGTTCCTGCACCTGACAGTGAGTAGGAAAAGGAGAAATATATGAAATGGGAGGTGAAGGATGCTCAGATTATGTCTTGGATCCTTGGAAGTATGGAACACTCCATGCTTCTCAATCTTAAGCCTTATAAATCATCTAGAGAAATGTGGGATTACCTAAAGAAAGTTTACAACCAAAGCAATACGGCACGAAGGTTTCAATTGGAACTTGAGTTGGGTCAACTCAGTCAAGGTAGTATGTCAATACAAGAATTTTATTTTTCCTTTGTAAATCTTTGGGCTGAGTACACAGACATTGTGTATGCAAATGTACCTCTTGAAGGACTTATTGCTATTCAAAGTGTGCATGAGACTAGCAAGCGTGATCAATGTTCAATGAAGTTAAGAGGGGAATTTGAAGCAATCAGGTCCAACCTAATGAATAGAGAACCAGTTCCTTTCTTGGATATTTGTGTAGGAGAGCTTCTCAGGGAAGAACAACGGATCATTACACAAGCTGTCTTAGAGCAGAAAGCTTAAAATTCTACTCCAATTCCTGTTGCATACATTGCTCAAGGGAGGTTTAAAGGAGGTAGAAATATGTCAAATGTTCAGTGTTATAGTTGCAAAGGATTTGGGCACATTGCCACTACTTGTACTAAAATTTTTTGCAACTATTGTAAGAAAACAGGGCATATCATCAAAGATTGCTCCATCCGACCTCCAAAGAAATCTGAAACCGCCTATAATGTCTCGGTTGGTTCCTCCAATACTCCTAGTCCTGGTCAGTCCTCTATTACCCCTGAAATGGTCCAACAAATGATAGTTTCCGCCCTTTCTGCTTTAGGCCTTTTAGGTAACCGAAATTCCATTCCTATGCCTTGGTATTTTGATTCTACTGCTTCTAATCACATGACTAACATTGTCTTACCTTTAAATAATGTTAAAAAATATAAAGGTAATCTTTATATTCGTACTGTCGATGGTAACCCTTTGTCTATCACAGTTGGTGATATTTCAGCCCTTCTAAATACTGTCTTTGTATCTCCTAAGCTGTCCACTAATCTTATATCTGTTGGCCAATTAATTGATAACAATTATGATGTTCATTTTTCCAAATCTGGTTGTTTTGTGCAGGATCAAGTGTCCGAGAAGATGATCGTGAAGGGACCTAAAGTGGGACGTCTATTTCCCTTGCTTATATCTCCCTCTCCTATGTTAAATTATGTTGCATATAATGTTGTTCACTGTGATAATCAGGTGTGGCATAGACATTTAGGACATCCTAATTCTCATGTACTTCAAGTCTTGTTTAAATCTGGTTTATTAGGAAATAAAAATTTGACTTCTTCTCATAATGATATTGTTGATTGTGCATCTTGCAAACTTGGTACAAGCAAAACACTTCCTTTTCCATTGCATAAAACCCACACCACCAAACCTTTTGAAATCATGCATACTGATGTATGGGGTATTGCACCTGTCATTTCTCATGAACATTATAGATATTTTGTTACATTTATAGATGATTTCACTCGTTTTACTTGGGTATATTTTCTTCGATCTAAAAGTGAGGTTTTCTATGTGTTTAAAGCCCTTCTTGCCTTAGTTGAGACATAATTTTCTGCCAAAATTAAAATTCTGCAATCTGATTCAGGTGGTGAATATATGTCAAATGCATTTCAATTTTTTCTTCAAAGTCATGAGATCATATCACAACGTTCTTGTCCTTTCACCCCACAACAAAACGGTTTGGTTGAAAGAAAGAATCATCATCTTCTTGATGTTGTTCGAACTCTTCTCCTTGAGTCATATGTTCCTTCTCATTTTTGGTGTGAAGCTTTATGTACTGCTGTTTATTTAATTAATCGATTACCATCTCCTCACTTGAACAATGATTCTCTCTATATTCGTTTGTTTGGGCATGCACCAAATTATTTCAATCTTCATATTTTTGGATGTGTTTGTTTTGTTCATCTTCCTGCACATGAGAGAAATAAACTTACTGCCCAATCCGTCAAGTGTGCTTTCTTAGGCTATGCTGTCACCCAAAAAGGATTTCTTTGCTATGATCCACATGCACGTTGAACTCGTGTCTCTAGGAATGTCATATTTTTTGAAAATCAGTTTTTCTTTTGCACCCAATAACCTTCTGTATTTCCTTCTTTATCTGTTTTACCATCTTTTCCTAAGTCACCAATACTAATGCAAAGGTTTAAACCTGGTTATGTTTATCATAGACGCACTTCTGCTTCTGCTCCTTCTCCAGGTCTTACCGAGGTTCCTTCACATCTTCCTGCAACATCTGATCCTGTTCTGCCTATTTTCTATGATCCCCCTCCTCTTCGTAGAAGCTCTAGACCTCACAAACCTCCTGAAAGGTATGGTTTTTCCACTCTTGTGGCTATGTCTACTACTCTCTCTTCTATTTCCATTCCCACTTGTTATAAACAGGCTAGCAAACATACTTGGGACATTATTTCTTGTCCTTCACATGTTAAGCCTATTGGGAGCATGTGGGTTTACACTGTAAAACTCAAGTCTGATGGATCTTTGGATAGATATAAAGCTCGATTGGTTGCTCTTGGCAATAAACAACAATATGGCTTCGACTATGAAGAAACCTTCGCACCCGTTGCTAAGATGACTACAGTGAGAACACTTCTTGCTATTGCAGCCTTTAAAGCTTGGCCTTTATATCAGATGGATGTAACCAATGCCTTCTTGCATGGGGATCTTAAGGAAGAGATTTATATGACACTTCCACCTGGTATGTCCATAAAGGCTTCTAATACAGTTGGCAAACTAAGACGCTCTTTGTATGGGTTGAAACAAGCACCTAGAGCCTGGTTTGAGAAGTTTTGCAACACTCTTCTCACCTTCTTCTTCACACAAAGTCAATATGATTCATCCCTTTTCTTTTACAAGACCACCACTAGTATAGTATTTCTCTTAGTTTATGTTGATGATATTATCCTCACTGGTAATGACATTGAGTTGATCACCAAGCTTCAACATATGTTGCATAGTACATTTCAAATGAAAGATCTTGGACATCTCACATATTTTTTAGGGCTGGAAGTTCACTTTAGAGATCATGGTTTGTTCTTAAATCAACATAAATATATTCAGGATCTCATTGAGCTAGCTGGTTTAAAGAATGCTACTGTTGTTGATACACCAATGGAGGTGAATGTGAAATACCAAAAAGATGAAGGCGAGCTTTTGCCTAATCCTTTTTTATATCAGCAACTTGTTGGTAGTCTTATCTACCTAACAATTACAAGGCCTGATATCTCCTATGTTGTCCATATAGTTAGCAAATTTATACAGGCACCTCGACATCTTCATCTTGCTGCAGTTCGTCGTCTTATTCGATACTTAATTGGATCCCCTACTCGTGGGTTGTTTTTTCCCAAACATTCTACTCTTACCTTGACTTCCTATAGTGATGCGGATTAGGCTGGCTGGCCAGATACTAGGAAATCTATTACAAGCTGGTGCATTTTTCTTGGAGATGCCTTGATCTCTTGGAAGTGTAAAAAGCAGGATTGTGTCTCTAAATCTTCTACAGAGGCTGAGTATCGAGCCATGTCAGCAGCTTGTTCTGAAATTGTGTGGTTACGTGGTCTTATTTTTGAACTTGGGTTTCCCCCAGCTGCTCCTACTCCACTTCATGGTGATAATACTAGTGCTATTCAAATAGCTGCAAATCCGGTCTACCATGAATGCACCAAGCACATAGAGGTGGATTGTCATTATATTAGGGAGGCCTTTACTCGCGGTGTTATCACTCTTCCTCATCTTAATACTGCTATTCAAATAGCTGATGCCTTTACAAAAGCCTTGACACGCCAACGACATCAGTTTCTCAGTCGCAAATTGATGTTGTTCGACCTACCCGCTTCAATTTGAAGGGGGATGTCAATATATTCTCCTTTATTTCATTTCTTTAATAGCTATTAGTCTTTCTTTTGTAGCTGTCAGTATATTCTCCTTTTCTTATTCTATTTCTTTCATAGCTGTCACTATATTCTTCTTTCTTTGTTTAATTTCTGTCATAGTTGTATATCCCTAGATTCTCTCTAAAGATCTCAATTATTGTCTAAGCCTAGTATTAAAGAATCTGATTATGTTTATTAGATGCTAGAATTAAGGGTTTTGATACTTCTTGATGTATATATATATTGTAACTCTCTTAGTGAAGGATACACAAAAACATTTCAGAATTTCTCTTGTATTATCTTGTCAAACTTTTGGCCATGCATCTGCCTAAAATTGAAGAAATTATTGCTTCCTCGTATAGATCTAAAGACAATAAGTGCATGCACTGTACAAGAGAAGATAAATTGAAAGCTTTCACAATCTCTAAAGCACTAAAAAGGTCAAAATCAACCTCATCCACACAACACCAATGAAGTACTTGGACTTTCAATTGATTGGGAGGAGAAAGGAAAAAAAGGATGAGATTACAAACAAAACTACATGGTAAAGTTCTATTGCACCTTCAGATGCTGTCTTTCATACTAATCTTTATGCTTTCTACTTGAATTGACAACTGTAGCTTATGATCCTCAGTATCTTTTAAAACTGAAAGGAGGTTAGCTCGGTATACCTCACACTTTTGATTTGCCGGCTCCAGATCATCTTTAAGTTCTTGGATTTTCTTGTCCATATCCTCCTGCAAAATAGCAACAATAAGAAGATAGTTGAAAACAGGCCTAAGATCATCATAATACAAATATCTTGTTGCACTGCCATATAAGAAATGCGAGCACTAACTGACATGCAGAGGATCTCAAAAAGAAAACCTACAATGCATCTGAAAAACAGTATAAGATTTCACTCTTACAAAAGAAATGAAGAAAACATTCCACACCCAAATTTGCATAGGATTTGTGCTGGTTAAGAAGCCTTCTTAGCGAAAAGCCAAACTTTCAGGTTGAGTTACAAATTATATATGCCTTTCTCCTTGTATTTTCCAAGACGTCTACTGATAATTCCATAAAGGGAAATACGTTTTTTTAGAATTCCATAATGAAGTCACCGCAATCAAGAGACTTAGATTTCCGTGATGTATGGATTTGACCTTTGTTTTTCTTTCAGAACATCTACTTAGGGCAATAACTCAATACGGGTCTTCAGGAGGTCATGAGATCTAAAATTCCAAAATTTAGGATGCAATCAGTTAATGATTCTAGTGAGATTTTCATGAATTAAATGACCACGACCATATTTATGTTTTAACATTACTACTAACATAGCAAAATAAAGAATATCAAGGGCTCTTAAGCAACTAACCCTACCAAAAACCATAGTTAGGGAAAGAATGCCAGTAGGCCAACATATTTGCAAGGGTTTCCAAAGCTTGAGCGTGCATGCATGGACAAAGGCCTGCAATTATCACTTTTTTAGTGATTGTCATAAGGAGGATGAGGTACTGAAAGTGGTCATAAACTCAGATGCCATTGGATCGCTAAATAGAAGCTAGTCATGATAATTTTTACATAATAATTTTGAGTCATCAAGATGGAGAGAAAAGTTCAACATTTATCAGAAAACCAATTTGACAGGGAGCTAAAAAAAAGAAAATGACAGTAGATTGTAGAAAAATCGTATATACATGTACGTCTGTGCAAAAATAAAGCAGTAGACAGTAATAAATGAAATCAATTGACATCATGTGATTGCAAGAAAATGGATGAAACATGAAGTGTGGTAAAAGGAAAATAATTCTAACCTCCATCAAAATTTGACCAGAGCTCCCCAGATGATTCCCACTGATATAATTAGCCCTAATCCCATTGCTTGCCATGTCCCCTCTATTCCGGCTACTCACAACACTAGTTCTCCCCTCATTCTTTGTAGCCAGTGCAACTCTTGTTGTGGCCTCTTGCAGAGCAACCATTGCCACATTGTAAGTGTCTAGAGACTTGGATCCTTCATCTACAAATTTGAAAACCTCATGGTGTAGGGTGTTATATCGAACAGTATGAGATTCGAGATAGCCATTATATACATCAGTGGGGTGTTCTTCCAATATGACATTGCTCTTGGCATTTCTTGTCCATCGTTTCAAAATGTAATGTGATGGGAAGGTAAGCACATTGGTGACTCTCAAGACTACCAACACATGTCTGCATAGAAGGCCAGAGAACTCAAACATTTGGCAGCTACATCTCGCCTTCATCTCCAAAACATTGAATTTAACATAGTAAGCTTTATGATCTTCCCCAAACTTGGCAACTTGGTACTTAATGCTATCCCCATCATCTTCTGCTTTGGATGCCATGAAAGTAAGCGTCCCAACTAGCTCCTCTTGAAATCTTGCAAACAATTTTCTAGTGTAATGCCCGGATGCTTGTTTCTCCATTGGAGATGGGGTCTTCAAAACTGGGTTTGTGTTCATCGTATCATAATCTGCTTTTACTTCCTTTTCATTTCGACTCTCTATAGCTTTCTCATACAGCTTAAAGAAATGGCTCAGATTGGTTGAAGCATTCACGTAACCATCAAAGTATGAGTTTATGCTATCACTTCGCTGAGTTATAGACATCTCTGCAAAAGAAGCATCCCGCAGATACACGGACCCACTGCCTGCGATCAGAGAATATCGTTTGAAGCCACTCATGATACCGGAGTTCATATCTATCAACAAGCGACAACCAGCAGGATTCAAATTCCTCAATGGATCGGTGAGGTTAACACATTTATGAAAATCTGCCTCAAAACTTGGATGTTTGAGTAACACATGCAACAACTTCTCCTGGCATTTCTTGAAGATATGCCATTTGCAAAAGCAATGTCGAGTCTCAGGGAAGACCTGCATGATGGCTGAACTTATTACTGCATCATGATCGGCGGTGATCGACACTGGATGATGGCCTGACATTGCCGTGAGCCATGTCTGAAACAGCCAAATAAATGACACTTCGGTCTCATTCAATAAGAAAGCACAACCAAACAAAACAGGCTGTCCATGATGGTTAACACCAGTTAAGGGCGCAAAGGGCAAGCGATACCTGTTGGACCTGTAGGTGGTGTCAAATGTAACAGTGTCTCCAAAATAACTGTAGTTTGCCCCAGCTCTTGGATCAGACCAGAACACATTGCCCGTGAACTGGTCATCACCCCCCTGGAGAGCATAAAAGAAATTGGGGTTCTCATTGTGCATTTGCCTCAAATAATCCAAAAGGAGCTGGATGTCTCCCATGCTCTTCTGACGATTGTTCCTAATGTAGTTCCTGCAATCAACCTCTGTACATCCAACTTTACTAATTCCCCCATACTCCTTAATCAAGGCAGACAATCCTACGAGGGCCCATCCCCGCAGCCTGCAATGTATCGATCAAAGTCTTCGCAGGGCCAGATATTTGCCTGTGTGAACGGAGGCAATGCACCTGATCAAGAGGGACCAACTCATGATTATGTCCCCTAACAAAACCGGAGACAACCCATTTGCCAGAATCCTGCATTTTGACAGACGAAGAAGCTTTGCAACCAACTCGAGTAATAACACGGGGACGCTTGATCTCTCTATCCTTAGTACACTTCTCATTCAAATTCCTAAAACCCTCTTTGGCACACACAAATTGTCTCTGAATAATAGCTCCATCACGCCTAGAACGGCGGGACGAGCTGACACGGGTACTAAAGCCAACACGCCTAGCATAAGAATTGTAAAAGGCCTTGGCAGCCTCTTCAGACTCGAATTCCATGCTCTCATAAGGCCAAGATCCAAAAGATCACCCTCAGGAAGGTAAATTTGAGTAGGAGGAGTGGAGGTGGAGCTGGGAAGAGGAAGGGGAAGGGGAGGAGTGGAAGGCAAGTCGTCATCAATATCAACGTCAACAGCATCATCATCAGCACCACTTCCTAAACCTATATCGAATTCAAGCACCTCGTTTTCCATCTCCAATTCAATTCAATTATTATTTTAATGTAATAAAAATTAAACTGACATGTACATATATCAGTCTGCTCCACTTAATAAAAAAATAAATGAAGTAGTGGCAGTAGAATATAAGGAAATCAGAAACAAGTGGTAGAAAAGGAAACAACTGACCCTCACATAGAAACTGCTATTGATACTGATACTGATACCGATACAGAAACAGAAACAGCTCCAACTTTATTTCTTTTCTTCTGTTTTAAATGGAAAATACAGGGAGGGACGGAGGGAGGGGGAGTTTTCTACGGTGTCGGAAACCCTAGAAGAAGGAAAGAGTTGTGAACCTTTTTTATTAAATTGTTATTGATAATTGGTAATTAGGAAATTGTCATTGTTGTCGTTTAGGGTTAGTATGATGATTAAAAAAAAACCCCAGAGTAGCAGAAGAAAGAAAAAGAAGAGAGAAATGGTGGTTTCTTGAGGGATTAATTAATTAGGACGGAGGGAGGGAGGGAGACGGAGGGATATGCTATTCTACTGCGCTATCCATTTTTATAGCTTGAACCTTGAACAAGGGCTGTTCGACGATGATCGATGAGTTGAGATTACTCAGGACGGATGAAATGGGTCTAGGCCTAAACCTAAAAAACAATTATCAAATTAACGGAATGAAATACTCCATAAAATAGCATCACGGGGGCCAGTTTGCCAGACAGTGCCATCAGCCAACGATCTGCGCTGCCTTTTTTTTACCTTAACAAAACAAATTACATGTCAGTTGAGCTGTCACTCTCCTCCTCTTCTCTTCCATCCTCCCCTACCGCCACCACCTCTTTCACTCTCTAGAAACAAATGAAGAAACAACAAAGCCTGGATAGGAGGTGACTTGAGCTATCAGATCAGTAGAATTCGGATTTGGCTGTCACTTGAGCACACAGGGAAGAGATTTCCATGTCATCTTGCTCCCAAGATATGAAAGAAAGTTCTTAGGATCATGTCAAAACTCTGATTTTGTAGTGTAATTTGTTAAGTCACATTCACAGTTGAGTTTAGAGATCTAAATGGACAAGTTTATTTACGCTTGTTTTTTTCTGCAATTAAGCAGCATAAATCATCACAATTGCATCATGCAAACTACGCTTGGGGACAGAGTTATGGAGGATTAGAAAAGTACAATTTTTTTTCTACTGAATTCTTTCGAAAATATCTCTGGGATTATCATCAATATTTGACCTTAAGTTTACAGATTTTTCAGCATCCTTCCATTCCTTCGTTACAGGTTACCTATTGTTGACCTTCCTACTTTACATGTCTTTTAGGAAATTACATGAAGAAAATACAAAAGGTGCAAAATCTCGTTCTATCTCAGACCTTTTAGTTTCTTGAACCGACTTGGATCTTGCAGGTGGTAAAGTTCAGTAATCTAAGATTCTTGCATCTGGTGTTCACTCAACCTGAGGCGCTCAAGGGAACTCAAACCCTCCCCCAACTCCGTCAGCTGTTGCATTTGGCTTTTGTGGGCTGATGGCAATCCATAGCAAAGAGATTGTTATGGCAATGAGACCAGACCAAACGAACACAATGGTTGGGGTCTTCCCTCTCCTCCCCATCAAGCCCTTGGCAAAAGGATACAAATGAGCCAACACCCAGAAACTAAAGAAAGCTCCACCAACAAACTTACTCCACTGCGGAACTGTGCTATAAATCGTCCTTATAAAAGCAAAGGCCATGGCAATTATGTTTGTCATGGCAATAACAATGGGCATAATCATCAACGAGGTCCACTTTACAAGATACAAGTCTGCATAGATATCGTCAACTTCATCTCCTGCAGACTTGGAAGTCAATGTGAAAGATATCTCAATTCCTGCAATCACCTTGAGAAGGCCTTGCATGACTGCAGCGAAGTGGGCACTGGTTCCAGAGATAAGCCAGAACTGTTCGTTCCTCCACCACTCTTCCAACTCTATACCTGACCATTTCACCTCTAGAATAGCCAGAACGATGAGGCAAATAGTTATGAGTAGCAAGTAGATTAAAAATG
Organism: Populus ilicifolia; assembly: GCA_015708895.1. Taxonomy (NCBI): domain Eukaryota; kingdom Viridiplantae; phylum Streptophyta; class Magnoliopsida; order Malpighiales; family Salicaceae; genus Populus; species Populus ilicifolia. Next base: position 67,170 of record SRLM01001026.1, read on the forward strand.
CAACGTCCAGAGTTTGGACAATGAAGTTTCCGGAAAAAAGTGAGAGTGCAGGGAGAAAGCAATAGACGATCAAGAAAATCGAGGTGAATGGGTAGATGCCAACATTAAGATACGCAAAGCGCTGGAGGAGTTTGAGACGCCCACTGGCCAAAAAGGCATTGTTTCTGGAGAAGAAAATCTCAACAGAGCCAGTTGCCCAACGAAGCACCTGGTGAAGACGGTCGGTAAGGTTAATTGGAGCTGAGCCACGAAATGCATCGCGCTTGGTTATGCAATAGACAGAGCGCCAGCCACGGTTATGCATTCTATAGCCTGTCACAACATCTTCCGTGACTGAACCATAAATCCAACCCACTCTGTCCCCCCATTCAGTCTTGTCCTCGTACCTAATATACACCAGCAAATAATAATAAGATAGAAAGTGAATATCTTGTAATCTATATATATCTCTTGTTGTTGAGAACCAAACAAACAATCACAGGCACAGATAAAGTTGTAATCGATAGCTAGAGTTGATTGATCATTGATGAAATGAAAATTTTATGATACCAGCAAGAAATGACAGACACAGCTTCAGCAACTGTAGTGGCATCAAGTGGTTCACGAGGGACCCTCAAAGCACCAGGAGGACGGCCATACTTAACAGCAGGATGATCAGCGAGCGGCCGGCCTTGGAACTCGGCAACAGGAATAGATTCAGCCAGCAATGTAGAATTCCCAAACCGCTTGGGTAGCAGATTGAAATCAAGATCAGGATCAAATTCGGAAGTTGCTAAGGGAAGCGTCTCCGACTCTTTCTTTGGCTCCGTCTTGTTTGTATTGGGTGGATCAAATCCGTATAAAGCAAATCTTCTAAACATGCAACCCGTTCCAACATAAACCGGGCCCTGTAATGCATAGACTCATGTAAGATCAATCCATCGCTGTTAATGTGTGTTTTCTTGTGATTAAAAATGGAAATAATTATATATATTAGTCTTAATTATTTCTTTAATTCTCAAGTACCTGAACACCATCAAGGGCACGCATGTTTCCATCAAAAAACACGGTATTGCGATTAGCATATCTATCATTAGGATCAATGCCTTCAAATCTCTGAGGGAACTGTATATAGCAGATATTTTCACCTCCTCTGTCCATCATGAAGCACATTCCTTCCCTGATAGCTTTGCAGTTGTAGATGTAGTGATCGCAATCTAAGTTTAGAATGAATGGACCATTGGATAGAACGGCAGATGCTCTTACAAGAGCATTCATGGCACCAGCTTTTTTGTTATGGTCATAACCTGGCCTCTTTTCTCGTGAGACGTACACAAACATAGGTAGACGTATATCCACATCTGTGAAGTCTATCATCTTATCATCCGTTCCTCCCATCTGTGGGTCAGGGCTAGGAGGCTTCAACATCACCTGCATCCACATGGTAACAAATTAACATTATATACATATATAATATTGTCAAATTATTTAGAAGACAGGTTTATGATCGAGGAAATACAAAATGATCACGAAGCAGTTAGTACCTGAAGAATTCCAGCATGGTCACCTTTGGAATGTTCGGCAGCTGGGGACGCCCAAGTTCCAGGCCAATAGGTGCCATCAGCCATCCATGTAGCTTTCGGGACCTTTATTGGCTCCAAAGGATCACCTCCACTCTCCCTTATGTGCTTCAACATCTTCATTTCCTCCCTTGCATTGAAAGCATCCGATCTCCTCCTTATAGAATCTGGAAGCCCATTAATCCTCACCTTGAATTCATCGTACTCCCTTTTCATCTTCCTTCTATCTTTGACAAAATCAGGCCTGCTCTTGTTCTTAGTTGGATCAACTTTTAGGTTGAAGTAGGTTTCAGGATTCCTTGGCTCAATATTATGTTTTCGACAGAATGGAACCCACAAATCAGCAAAGCTTGCTGCCTCGGCCATTGCCTCAAAAGTGAGGAGCGCACCTCCATCATCTGAGATATAGCATGCCACCTTCTCTACAGGATAATCCACAGAGAGAATGGAAAGGATAGTGTTGGCTGTGACAAGTGGTGGCTCTTTATCAGGATCAGCAGTGGACACAAAGAGGTCAACACCAGGGAGATCAGATCGGCCACTGGGATTGGAAGGCGATGGCATGTCAAACTTGTCTCGGAGGACCTCAAGATCAGTGGACCGGTTCATAGGATGAAGTTTGGGAATTATATCCAGGATCCACGAGAAAGCAAACCACACTTCACAAACCACTGACATACCCCACAACCATCTTGCATCATCATTTGGATTCACTATTCGCCAATGCAAGAAGAAAGCCAGCACCACCATTCGAATTAAAATCAGCAACCTGCAAATGCGTATATATATATACACACACACAGATAAGGAGATGTTGTACTAGCCTACCATTTTATCATTTTCATTTGTATTTTTATAATTCAGAAATGTTATGGAAAATGCCAAGATTTATGGATTATTTCCCGTGTGTTTAGTCTAAATACTCCATATCCTAATATATAGTTCTCCAGCCGCCACCACGGATGACGGCTTTATTTGGGCCTCGGAAAGCTGGATGGTACCCTTTGGAAGCAATTTAGTAAGAAATCACAGAACAGCACTTGCCCCGTTTCTATAATAACTCCTTTTTATAGCAGTTCATATTAGTTTCCTCCAAATTAACTGGGACATTATAGTCTTCAATTAACGTTGCAATTATTAATTATAAGAGCAGTTTATAGTGAATTTATCCAAAATCTAGGCACAGATAGATGTAAGTTACCTGTAAGGGCTGATAACGGCTTGGGAGATTGGCTGTTCGCGACTGAGGGGTTTCCAAGGCTTATCCATATTTTCTAGGACGCCGCCTGGAAACTCTTCATCGCCATCATCACCATACATGTCGTCTTGGGGCCAAAAGGCATTCCCATAGCCGTAAGTACCTTGTGTCTCAAACAACCACCTGGTGTGATCGAAATCTCCATTTTGGTTTCTCTTCATCATTGTCATGTTATTGTGATCACCACCTTTACTTGGAGGTGGCAATGGCAGCGCTCCACTGGAAAAATTTGGTATTTCATCATCGTAATCACCCTCCTTGTACTGTTCCTTGCAACCTGGACACAAACCGGTTTCTTTTTGGGCGTCCATGTAGCAATCCCCGCAAATTTTGAGGCTGCAAATCAAAATTAATTAATTAAATATGTTTCTGTAATTATGTCAAAACATGCATGCATGCTTGATGATTAATTATACCTGCATTCACAAGGTATGACATCATTTCCTCTCTCATCCTTCATGATCTTGCCATCACAAGCAGGCATTGCACACGAAGAGCCCTTGGATCCAGCCATCTGAGGATGAGACACCTCCGATTCCATCACCTTGTCCATGAGATGGGCACGCGTAACGCTATTGAACCCGCCTGTAAAAAGAGAATTGGAAACGTTTTGCTCTTCGGTCTTGACTGCCACGGACGTGTCCATTGGCTGATTGTCGGGTGTGAGAGGAATCTGCACAGTATAGTTCATGTAATCCCCACCGGATAATTCTCCAGAAATATCAATGTCATCTCTTGATAGACTAACATAGCGACCGCTTGAAGTTCGTCTAGCGAATTTGACAGTTTGGCTGCTGGAACCACGATTTCCCAGCTGGGAGCTGCTGTTGTTAGTGCTTACTGGGCTACGTATGGCCTTCTTAGATGGTTGGGATGATAGAGATGCCATTAAAACCAATTAAACAATATTAGGCTGCTGCTGCTTGCTTGTTTAATGTTTCTTGACTAATATCCTAATCGATGACACAATAAAAACGCACCATAAACATTTGCGCCTCATCATCATCATGAATTTCTTGTATGAATGCATGTAATCATAGAAAAACTCACCAGAGAAATGAAAAGCCAAAGAGAAGAAGAAATTAAACTCTTGGATTGGAGAGAATATATTGGTTTGAAAGAGGATATATACATATTTATATACCTTTATAATTGCGTGCTAACAACTTATACGTACCTACTTAATTAGTGTGCGATGAGTTGAAGGGAATTAAGACAGAAAAGAAAGATATGAGATGAGAGTAGAGGAATAGAAGGTGGAATTATTAGGTTAAACAAGTATTAATGCATGGTTAAAGGTGGGTGGGAGGCACGTCGGAGTGATGAACATGCATGATAAGAAAATAATCGGAAACTAGAGGAGGTGGAGGTGGGATTTATTGTCAGCGACAAAGTCTAAATATTATACTAAAATTCTATGGATGAAGGAATAGGACGGGATAGCAAGCAAGTAGTAGTGCAGGCACGCTTCAGCACGCCCCCCTCCCCTCTCTCTTCCACGTTCATTTATATAATTACTACTACATATGTATTTATTTTATCGTAAATTAGGGTTTTGTTTACAAGGTCATATGTATATCATTAATTATGACAAGCCATTTGGTTTGTCGAAGGATTTAGTAATTATATGTCTTAGTTATTTATTTTTAACCCAACATTTAAAAAACAAATTATCTTTTATAAACACATTTTATATTTAATTTATTATTAAATGTCTTATCAAACAACCTAAATATTAAATTCATGATCAATATACAGATAAGATATCCTTTTAGGTTTTCATATTTATATTAATATAAATTTACATACAAATTTTTTCACCTATGTATACAATAAAAAGTTCTACATAATATGATAACATAGCTAGATATAAAGGAAAAATATTAGCCACAACAAAGAATGAGAAATAATGAGAAGCTATAAGTCTTAAAAAAAATAATGAGAGGATAAAATTATCAACTCAATGACTTGATAATATTCAATATATACACATAAGATAAGACAATAATGAAAAACACACACACATAAATATGAGTTAAGGTTCTTACATTAAAGTTTCTCAAATATATCATAATAAAAATATCATAAGATAAAACTCGTTAAACAATCAAAATGCAATAAATATAACACTCTCATACCAGTAAAATGATAAAGCATTAAAGATTGGTGACTCCCCCAACCAATTAAGATTTAGATATAATGTATACAAAAACTAACATTACATTATTAGTATGGATATTCTAATTAGCATACCATGGATTTATATCATAATCAAACTGAAAGATTTATATATTAAGGTTTAATTCATCACATTAATTAAATAAGAAGGTGTCAATTCAGAAATATATAAGGATTTATATTAAACATTTAGTTTCAATATAAACATTTAGTTTTAATAAATGACCATGCTTAATCATAAATAATAAATAAATAACAATATAAAAATTACCAAGAAATATTATTAATTCAATATTATTAATTATATGTTAATAATTCAAATATTTATACTAATTCTTTAGCAAATAAAAAATTATTCACTCATCTGACTCAAAAGTAGAAATAATATGAAAGTAAATATCGAAGGCAATCCCACTAATGTCTCACATGTAGAATATCAAGATTATCTAAATATAAAATAAGATATACTAAAAATCAATAAAAGATAATGTACAATCCATTTAATACATTTAACTTAAAGTCTAACTCATAAATTTATATGTTTATGAACCAAACCAATCGTTTTTCTTTAAAAACTTAAAAATCAAATGATTTTTTTGAAATCTAATTCAGAATAAAAAAATTATAATAATGATTATAATTCATCAAATAAACCTCAATTATTCATCAAACCAATCTGGTAAAAAAATCCAGGTAGGGACCATTCTATAATTTTTTTATATTTTTAGGAGGTAAATTGTAATTTTATCAAATTTGAAGACCAAATTGCAAGTGTTATAAATTTATAACTATACTGAAATTTTGTCAATTGTTCACCCTCAAATATGTCTATAATCTTGAATTATGCTCCAATGATTAATTTGCTACTTATTCAAAGCTCAAAGACTAAACTGTAAATTTTTAAAATTGAAGGACCAAATTAAAATTTAATTATTTTTCATCTCAAAACCATACTATCTAGATTTCCAACAAGAATGTTTCATGGTTTCTCAATACTCTTACACCCAACACATCAATTAAACCAATTAATCTTAAAATTATTATTCATAACAAAATCATTTAAAATTCAACCAATTAAATCATTACTCATAATAATTAATCCATAACATTTTAATCAACTCATCAATTAAACCCAAAACATAATCTTTGAAACCCTAATCTTCATCAAATTCAAAATCTTAACTAATAACAACTCTTATGCATATTAAAGCATAAAAAATACCTTAACAAATTATTTCTTTTAATTTTATTATTTTTTCTATTCCTTCTTCTCCTTTATTTTCTCTCCTCCCGGCTCTCTCTCTCTCTCTCTTTCTAATTTCATATCTCTCTTTCTATTTTTTTTATTTATATTTATCAACTCATATGCAATTACCTTAATTCCCATCATTTTTTTATACTTAATAACTATCCCTTTAAAGGCATTATTACCTATTCCTGTCAATTCTTTCTCTTTTATATTAAAATATTATAATTTCCTTGTTTTATAAAAGTTTTATCCTTGAAATTTGACAAAAAGCTAAACATTTATTAAGACTATAAAAAAGATGAGAATACTCCTCGCACATCTTATCCTCGATCGAGCTCTTATGTCACTTCCTCATGTAAATAGCATTTTCACTTCATCTTCACTGAAGCTATACCCTTCGATTTAAGCTTCCTCACTTGTTGGTCCATTATAGTTTCTAGTCGTATCTCATAAGATTATATCATCTTTAAACTCAATTAGTTAAACCTTTAACATATGAGACAGATCTGACATGTATTTCTGTAGCATAAAAATATAGAATACTGGATATGTAACAGATAAGTTTAGTGGTAGTGCTAACCTATAGGCAATTGTTATAACCCTTTCTAAAATATCATACGGTCTAATAAATTAAAGACTTAACTTATCTTTATTCCCAAACCTGAATACTTTCTTAGTCAATGATACCTTTAAAAATACGTAATTACCCACAGAAAACTTTAAGCCATGCCTCTTCTTATTCGCGTAGTTTTTGTAGTGTAGTTGTCTGAAGTTTTTTCTTGATCACTTTTATATTCTCTAAAGTAATAGGAATTAACGCTGGTCTCAAAAGCCTTTTCTCACCAACCTCAAACCAACAGATCAGCAATATAGACTTTCAACCATACAAAGCCTTACAAGACATCATTTATATCCTAACTTAAGAGCTATTGTTGTAAGTAAATCTCACTAATGGTAGGAACTTACTTCAAGATTTAAATAGGCATCTCGAACTAACCATCTATTTAACAATGAAAATTTATACTCAAGTATATTTTAATGCACATAGTTTCTTTAAATTTCATCCAAAATCGTAATGTAAACTACAAACCTCTATCCAAAACTATTGAAATTGGCACAATCATGCTAATAAATATTTCCACTAACTTTGCATGCTCACAAGTAATCTTAACTAGTAGAAAATAGGTTAATTTTATCGACCCGTCAACAATCACTCATACCAAATTAACCTTTTGTTTTCTAAAGAATCCTATCACGAAACCCATAATGATTCTTTCTTACTTTCATTCTGAAATCAACAATAGTTATAGCCGAGTAAATTATGGTCTTACTAGAACAATTGGGTTATTTAGGACCCGTAAAAATTGAATATACCAATCCTATTTTCAATGAGTATTTATTATTTTCCGACTTTCTTCAATCTTAATTTTACCATCAAGACATCAAGCAAAGTAATGGATCGATTACATATCAAGAACAGAATAATTATGTAGCTGTGTTTGAGTGGATGCAAGTACTTAGGGTTTGTTTTATTTGACCATTAACGTTAAGAGGAGATCAGAATCCGACGTGACACATGAGATCAAAGACTAGAAATCCATGAAGAAAGAGCAGAAGACGACCGATCGAATATATCATCACTCCACTCAGTCCACGCACAGGCATGATAATAATAATAATAATAATAATAATAATAATAATAATAATAATAATAATAATAATAATAATAATAATAGCAGTAGAGATGATGCCTTGCACCATGAAATGAAATCAAAGATGATGGGTCACCACTATCTATACGCAGATATCCCAGAATGTAAAGTAATTGCCTTTCAGAGCTCCTCCATTCATTGATTACTTTGTGCGTCGTTCGTTTGCGTTCTTCTTCGGGTGGACAGATACAAGCTGAGGCCCACGAAACGGAGCATGGATTGAGACATTAAGGCCCGTCACCAAAGGCCTCTCAAATGCAGACAAGGCCCAATTTATTCGGCTCAAACACAAGCCCAGCAAGATATTTTGGATTCAGCGTTTGTGTGTGTGTGTGTGTGTGTGTGTGTATAGCGGGGAGATCATGATAATCAGGGATCCACTGATGGATTATTCCACACGGAGTGCCTTTAACTGTCTCTCCTCCTTTCTGTTTTTAGCCGGGAAGAATGGCGAGCGGTCCAGGTCAAATGATCCCTCGCTTTTGTTCAAGTCAACTTCGCAGCCCGCTGCCAAGATTGAAAAATTCCAGCGTTTTTTTTATTTAAAGATATATAAAAATAATATATTTTTTATTTTAAAAAAATTATTTTTACTATTTGATTTAAAAATACTAAAATGATAATAATTTCAAATTTCGAGTTTTTTTAAGAATATTTTTGAGAAGAAAAACGAGCAGCATTTTTGCAACCCCTTTTCCTTCCTTTGTATTTCAACTGGGATGGATGGATGCACGCACTTATTTGTTTCTTTTCCTAATTCAATGGTTGTAATTAATTATACTCTGTCTTTCCTCTTGGTGGATGACCTTTCACCAAACTGTTTTGTAGTGTTGTGATAAATTGACTACACTCATGGTGACTCTGACCTCAGCCCATATGAAGAACAGGGGGAGAGGGGTACACCTCCACTTGCCACACTTCACGTCATCGGAAACCAACTGTACCCTACTATCCTGTTATTATATATATATATATATATATATATATATATATATGTAAATGTCAAAAAGATATCAAAAGCATCGACAATTTTCCATAGTGTTAGTTACTTTTGAACCGTGTGTGAGGGCTCCATTCATTTAAATTAATTCATTTCATAGGATTAAACGTAAATTTAATAATCAATAAAGGTATGGCTTAATTTTTAAAAAAATATTGAGACAATAAATTGATGTCGACCTAAAAAATAATTAAATAATTTTATTTATATATATATAATACAAAAAAATACTTACAGAATTAAATACCAACCTAAAAAATATAAACACTTATTTCAGATAATTATCCCTAGAAAACAAACAAAAATTAATAATACAATCTATTTCTCAACTAATCTAATATTAAATAATAAAATTAAATAAAATAAATTAAAAATATATATATTATATCCATAGATAAACTCGTCAAACCTATGAATTAAATAAATTAGGTTAACACGCCTGGGATTATAATTTTTTTTCAAAATTATATTTTATTTAACTATATAATAACAAAAATAAATAATTATAAAATCAAACATCAACCTAAAATCAAGATTTTTTTAAGATCACAATAACCTTATAAAAAATAAAACAAAATCAAATATAAAAGAGAATTCTTGATTCATCCAGTATTTTAAAATGATGTTAAACTTGTTAAACTAACAAACCAAATCAATGTTAACCTATTTTTTAAACTATTTTTTATTTTTTTTAACTACAAGAGAGAAAAATAAATGATAAAAAAGTTAAATCCAATTAAAATAAATAAACATCTCCATCAAGCTTATAAATCACAACAACCTTGGTTGCCCTAGCAAACTATGTTAACCTCATAGAAAGGTAAAAATAAAATAAAATTATAAAGTCAAATTATATACTATCCCAATATTTAAAGATAAAATCAACAAAAAAATTTATATAAAAAATTCAAAAAGAAAAAACCAAAAAAGAAAGAAAGCAAAACATTATTGATTATTATTGTTATTTATAGTGCAATGTATGTGGGTGAACAGTGGTTTCCTCACACCTTTTAATTTTTGTTACTTTATAAAATTTAATAACATGATTTTTTTTCTAACACTATTTTTTTAATTATATGAAAAAAATAGATAATAAAAAATCAAGTAAAATTAAAAAACAACCCATCAAACTCATAAACTAAAATGAGATGGATTACCTTGGCAAACCTGTAATCCATGTTAACTTTATATAAAGATAAAAGAAAAAAGCAAATTAGAAAACTAAATTTTCAATAATCTCAATTTTAAAAGATAAAATTAATACAGATATATTTAAAAAAATCATAACAAAAATTCAAAAAGAAAAACATTGTGAATTACAAATTTTTGTTGGGTGAATAGTGATTTTCTCCACTTCCTTTGATTTTTGTTAGTTCATAAAATCTATAAACATGATTTTTCTTTAAAACTATTTTTTAACAACATGAGAATAAAAATAGACTATAAAAAAGCTAACTTCAATTTTTTTTAAAAAAACAAACCCATCAGATCCATAAATTAAAACAACCTGAGTTACCTTGATAAACTTGTAAACCACACTAACCTTATTAAAATATAAAATAAAAAAAATACAAAGTTCAACCATCTTAATATAAAAAAAATAAAATTTTAAAAAATAATTTTAAAAAATCATAATAAAAGAAAAGGAAAAGGAAAAAAAATGGTTTAAAAAAATAATATAAAAAAACATTATAACAGTCCATAATATTTTATAAAAAAGAATATAGTATTTTCCTTGTATGTTTTTTTTATTATATGTATATATGTGTGTGTGTCTAGAAGTAATTGAATAAAAAAATTAGACAGAGTAAATAAACACTAAAGAACACAATACAAGGAAAAATTAATTAGACAAAAGGATATAAAATAAAAAAAATAAAACTAAAAGGAAATAAATTTTTTAGATTAAAAGATTAAATTAAAATGAAAAATAATTCAAATAAAAAAATTAAAGATAAAATTGAAAAAATAACACTCTATAAACTTAGATTATTAAAAATTAATAAAACTTTTATAAAAAAAAAAAGTTAAAGAAAAATCACTCGTGGGTGGCGGATGCAAACCTAAAAGAAGGTTGTTGTTAAGTGTTCTGTGATGTGGATATCAAATCACAGTGAATATAGAGTGCATGGACAAAAGAAACAGGAGATGAGATTCAAGTGTTTAACGGGCTGTAGAATCTTTCATGAACAAGAAGGCAATCGCTTTAAATGTTTGGATAATTTTACACAATTTTCAGAATATACTTCTTAAAAAGAAAAGAAAAACAACAGAAAGAAAGAACGAAAGAGAATACACATAACATTTTCTATGCTGATATCCATTTATTCTGTTTCCTTTCCTGTCCTCTCTCTTTCTCTCTGTCTTCTGAAGTGCCTAGTCGACAGTTCATCATATGACTCGTCCTATGGATCTCTGCACCGTCCCAGGGCATTCTTGCCTCAATCGAGCCCTCAAATGTACATTTTACGAAGAAACCTTGGAAACATCTTTCTTTGACCGGTTAAACTTCATGTGGCTACTGACAAGATGTCCAGCTGCAATAGCGGACATGAGGGAGAGCTCTGCAGCGAGAACAGAACCAGCTACAATGGAGGCCAGAAGCCTTGCGTTTGCTCCCGGTGTCTCTTTGCTAGCACCCTTCACCCCGAGCAGGTTCAAGCATGCTGACTGGGATGCGAGCTGGGTACCTCCTCCAACTGTACCAACCTGAAATGATACGTTATGTAAGCAAATTAGATACCAACCACAACAACCGACAACCATCTAACAATGTCAATTGTCATGTCTGATTTAAAGACCACAAGCGAGTAAGATAGGAATTATCAATGTGAATAACCTCAATGGAAGGCATTGTCACTGAGACATGAAGATCCTCTCCGCCATTAAGAGGTTCCATCATGGTAATGCAGTGAGAACTCTCTACGTTCTGCGCAGGATCTTGGCCAGTGGCAATATAAATAGCAGAGACAATGTTACTAGCTTGAGCGTTGAAGCCGCCGAGAGCTCCAGCCATGGCAGAACCAGTAAGGTTCTTGAGCATGTTAAGCTCTACCAAGGCCCCCACGTTAGTCTTCAACACCTTCCTCACTACATCACCCTTGATGATTGCTTCGCACACTACTGACTTGCCTCTTCCTTCAATCCAGTTGACAGCAGAAGGCTTCTTATCAGAACAGTAGTTTCCTGAAAAAGAGCATATATATATATATAGACATCAGTTTCAATACAAATAACAACTGAACAAAAAATGATCATAGAACCAAGCAAAGAAGCTAGCTTACCAGAGATGCCAAGAACGTCCATATCAGGGAAATCTTTCTGGAGAAAGTCCAAAACATTCTGAACACCTTTAGAAACCATGTTCATGCCCATGGCATCACCAGTGCTGCAGGAGAATCTAATGTAGAGATTCTTGCCAGCAAGAGCACATTTAATGTTCTGAAGTCTACCAAATCTGCTAGATTTGTTAAAAGCCGTGGACACAGCCTCAAAATTGGCAGGATCCTCCAAGTAGAACTTCAATTGAGCAGCTCTTTTAGCAGTTCCAAACCTCACAACAGGTGCTCTAGTCATGGCATCTCTCAACAACACACTTGTAGCACCACCAGATAAATGAATCGCTTTACAACCCCTATTCGTACTAGCCACCAAGCAGCCTTCAGTTGTGGCCATTGGAACGGAGTACTCCTTGTCATCAAGCAACAAAGGCCCAGCAATTCCTACAGGAATCTGCACATACCCTACTGGCATCTCACAGCACTGCCCCAAAATAGACTCGTAATCAAAACCCTCCAAGGGCAATCCAGATAAAGACTTGCAAGTAATCCTCTGCAAAGCCTCACGCCTTATTGCCGCAGCACGCTTGCAATCACCCAATTTAGACTCTAGTGAATATGACGGGGTTTTTCCAGCCACCACAGAGTTGATAATCTCCTCATCTTCTTCATTTAAAGTGGTTGGAAATGGGATTTCATCGACAACTTTAGGCTTGAGGGTAGGGGAAGGAACCACGGCGAGTTTTTGTGGTGGTGCAGTGCAATCAAGAGCCTGTCCGCAGGGAACTTTGCGGGCATCTTCTTTGAGAAGATCTTCTACATCTTCGTCGTCGTCTTCGGCAGCCCAGACATCAGGAGAAGGACGGAGGATAAGGGACTGAACGAAGTCGGTGCCGAAGAAACCAAGCATATAAATGAAAGAAACAACAAAGGCAAAAATAGCAACGATGTCGGAGAGAGTGAGAAGATGAAGAGGAGTAGAATTGCGAATCTTCTCACGCCAACGAGTAAGCAAGAAATAAACAACGGAGAAGAAAACGGTGAAGAAGAGAGCGTTGGTTATATATAAAGGAAGGGGTAATGCATCGGATGCTTTTGGGCCAGTCAATGCACTACTTTCGTCGTGATCAGTTAATTTACGAAAGGGTTTGGTGGTGGTGGTCGATCGCCGACGAGTCCCCTCCATTACGGCGGCGGCGGGGGCGGGGGTGAATAGAGGGGAAGAACCGAGCGGCGGATCGAGAAATGAGAAAGGCAGAGAATAGAGGGGGTTTGTTAGTGTTGGGTCTGGATGGATGGTGAAGCGATGGAGTGGAAGCGGGCATATATATACAACTACTAGTGGTGACTTTTGGATTAATATCTATCCTAACGCATCACGCTGATATAAAAAGAGAGAGAGAGAGAGAGAGAGAGCATGCAGTAAAGTAATTAAGAAGGGAATTTGCATGTGGCGGAGGAGGACAAGACAAGGTCTCAATATTCCATTGCATGAGTAAAAGCTAGCTAGGTAGTAATATCCTAGCTGGCGAAGTGGGTGCTTGTTTCTTGTATGTTTCCCAGCTGCTTCTTGATTTTATGGGACAGTACCGTTTGTGGGCTGCCGTTGCCTTGCCACTCTCTTGGACCAAACCACTCCCTTGGACCAAACCACTCCCTTCTTGTCTTTATTCATCCATCTTCTCTCTATTCATAAATATCGGAGGGGCACTCCACGATATTCTTCAACGCTCGTGTTTGTTTGTTTAACCATGGATGGATAGAGGGAGGTTGGCTGGCGGTACAAATATTAAAGATGCCAGGTTTTGTTTGCTTCCTGGAATCTATATATATAATATATTCATTCAACACACGAAACAGATAAAAGCCGGGTCTAAGTACGTGCGTCCATGCAACGGAATTTCAGAGATCAAATTAGCCCTATAGCTAGTTTAATTTGCTGCTGGCTGTTACTTGAGACGTCCTGATATATTACAGCTTGCATTTTATCCAACAAAACAGGACCGATGGGGAGGGATATTTGAGAATTCTCGCAAAGGATTGGTAATTTCCCATGGAAAAAACATTAAGTAATCATTAAAACGTGTTCCCCTCCCTGTTAGTGACACATCTTTTCTCTGTAGACTATTCTTCAAGGCCACACCATGCATGCTAGGAAAGGGCGAGCATGTTATGCTGCTCGGGATGGAGTGGTACTGATCCCAAACGGATTCAGACTCTAGTAATTACTGCCTTCTTATTCGTGAGGTAAGTAGGAGGAGAAAGTTCAACGGGGAAAAAGCAATTGTGTAATGCCTTTAGACTTGGTAATAATTAGCTAAATCTACATTAATTTAATATATTTTTAAAATTAAATAATGTTTTTACTGTTATTTAGATTGTATTTCAATTAATTAAATCAACTAGTTCATGTTGAGATATGATTTAATTTAAAATTCATTTTGAACTACAAATCTATTTAGAAAATTCATTATTCACGAAATGGGTAAAAATAGAAAGATTAGGAGATGATAATAGATTATATATATATATAGACGCACATACCAATTCAGATCATCTAATTCAAGTATTCAATGGTCCATCCCAAAGTACAGGGTGTGTGTGTGTGTGTCTGTGTGTAGACACAGAGACATACCAATTCATATCACCTGATTCAATTATTCAACGGTGCATCCCCAAGTACAGGGTAAAGCTGCCTTTTAAGATGGTGAAAAAAAGACATCGTCAAATCTCTTCTCATCACATTATGCATGTAACTTTTGCTGCTATGATCGTGAGCTCTATCCAGGTTATGATCAGTACTTGCGAGGGTCAATTCGTCTGAGCTCTTACTGGATGCCATAATATTGAGCACTCAATTCTTCATCGATCGGGTACGTGGATCTGTATGCTCTGGGGTGTAATTAACAGAGCCTGTTCATCAAGCACAGAGGGAAAACAGGATTGCTTGTTCCTAAAAACTAACAATCAAATGATATTAACCCCAAGACGGCAAATGAGAACAACTCGCAGATTGCAGATTCGATGAGGAATAAAACCCTAAAGATTTTGACGTGACGTCTGCCACCACCCTACAAATTGCACAACCCCATGTCATGTATTTCGCAAATTAATTAGAGAGGTTGGATCCATGCATGTATCCAAGTTGATTATATTATTACAAAATGCGACCATGACCACTACATTCTATTGATTAAGCTCTTTCCATTTGACGGTAAGCAGTGGTGCTTGATGGAAAATGATCTCTCCTACGTACTGTGATTTCACTCTTGCTCCTTCTTTCCATCACTGGCTGGCTCCTCATGATCGACGACCTTAATCCTCCCACAAATTAAGTCCATGATATAGATCATGCATGCATGCCCTTCTCTCTTGTAAAGTCGAAGGAATTAAAACATAAAATGCATGCAATCCGCGCGGCATCCCCAATATCTTAAGTCCTATGTTATGCATACATCTCTTTCGATTTAATTAGGCATTTTCAAATCCATTGATTGATTGATTAAGATTTATTCTGTAGTATTTCCTCGGATGCCACATCCTAGCTAGGTGCTTGATGTTCTGCTCTTACAATAATTAAGTATATGGGAGGCGCCATGTTAATTGATCACCATCCGTTTTCTTGCCGTGAGACTTGGACATGGAAGGCGGTTGGTGCATGCGTTGCACGCAGCGCTATCCCATGGACTCGGTACGTATTTGTATTTTTCATGGTCTTGGATACCGGAAGGATGCGATCCTTTTCAGAATAAATAAATAAATCCAAAGGACAAGATGGAGGAATTGTTCCGTTGTTTATAAAAAAAACACAAGGGTGGACAAATGCGTATGGCGCAGTGGAGGATGAAGACCGGCATTTCAGTGGCGATGAGATAACTACGAATAATCGTGTTAAATAATGGCGGCCATTGACTTGTTCGATAGTATAGTTACATCCATGCATGCTGCACCGATAAAATAATATCAACTTGACATGCCAGGAACAAAACATGTCAAAACCATGAATGAATAAATTAATAAGAGTAAAAACAGGACCTAAACTATTTGGTACTGTTGATCAGAAAAGAGCAGTAGGTTCTTTAATTTGCAGCTCTAGTCCGGTGTGTGAGATTGCGAATGAAGATGGTAGAACTCCTCCGAGTATGAATCTGACCTAGCTAGCTAGCCAGCTAGCTGCATACATGATCCACGGCTAAAATGTCCAAGTATATTTTTTTTGTTATTTTAGATGATTTTAAAAATTTTAAAATTAATAATCATGTAAATTTTCAAGAATCTTAAAATTTATAACATAAGTAACAAGCTTAGAAGTAATCAATTAAATTATACTCCATGTATATATTACCACGTCTACACGCGTTGTTCTCTTCCTGTAGTATACACTAAGAAAGTAAGGAGGTCAACAATGACTTGAATATATATTATATACATGGAGACCAATGACCATCGATTAAAGTTCCAGCTAGCTTTTCTAGTCAATTTGTTTGAATACCAAAAGCCATTTCCACTACCTCAACGCAAGCAGGCAGGCAGGCACTCGTTAACCGACTTGACCTTCCCCGCTTCATTCTTCGACCACTCCCCACACCACGTGTTTCGGAATAGTGTGTTAATTTCCAACGTTTTTCATTTATTTATCTTGCTTCAAGATACGTTAAGACATTATTTATTTATTTATTAATCACTCCTCGCATCATCATTACATGAAAAACAAAAACATTGCCCCCCCCCCCCCAAAAAAAAAAAAAAAGATTCTTGATCGATCAAGATTGCAATCCCACTAGATTAGAGGGCCCACAGTGATCACATTTTTCATTCCCTAATTCTATTTATTTATTTATTTTGGAACTCGGACGTCGATTCTGGACAGTAATAACAATAATTTAATCCGCTCGCCGAATTTGTCAAACCACCCTTGCACTTGTTGTGTCCAGGGACACCAAGGATGGTGGGGCTGGGAGGATAGAGGAACGAGATCTCATGAGCAACTTGTCAAGCCGATCGTGTTGACAATGCCCGTTCTCTGTCCTTCAGTTATTTTTAAAATAATTCTTTAAGAAAAATACGACAGCTCATCAAATCCTCCATGCAACACTGAAAAAAAATTAATTTAATGTTTATCCACTAAAACCAGAACAAAAAAATTATATATAAAAGGTAAGGAAAAAAAAAAAAAGAACATCATTATTGGCGTGCTAGAGAGATCAAAACTGGATTGGATGACGACGGCATACATTAGCGTGCAAGCACCATAATGATTCGCCGTCACATTATAATGGGGCCTATACATGATAGGAAAATATTGCTTAGAATACGCTGAACTTCTCCCGAGTTATGCCCACACCGTACAAGATCGACCAACAAAGGAAAGAATTGTCGGGCATGGCCCCTAAAGGAATCCCTTTCTAAACCATTCAGTACCCGCAAAGCTGACAAAAGCAAACTCGTCCTTGCTGCCACCTCTTCCTTCTTGGCCGAACCTAAATGAAGATTCCAGTGCAGCACCGTCTTGTTTTGCAGCACAGCCTCCGACCCAGTACAGTTCAGATAAATCTGCAATATCTCTTCACACACCGCTGCGAGTTGCTCTTCTATGCTCAACGCCTCGGACATGGATGGATTATCCTTGAGCAAATCTTGGAGGAAATCAAGGTAATTCTCGTAGGACTCATTCTCAAAATGCACCATTGGAGGATCAGAGATCCCTGCTATAGAGCATCCCTTCTGCAGTTTCTTCAACAGGTTTGTCTCGGAATTCAGTTGGTAGGCATGTGATGCTATTGATGCAAATATATCAACAAGGATTCTGACATTGGCTGCTGACAAGAATTGCCGGTTCGCTTTGTATAAATCGCTTGCAACCTGATATGATAAAAAATAGAAATAAAATTAATATAACCGATGGTCTATTGTGATCTTTGTGCATGAAAAACAGTCCACGGGTCAGGCTACCAGTCGACCACACTGTTGGTGAAATCTAAATGGCAGTGACTGCGAAGGCCTGTTTGCAAAATAATGGCAAGTAAAGTGCCACCAAAGCAAAAAAAAATAAAAAATAAATGTCAGGCAATACTGAGTTTTAGAAAGAAGACAGGATACAGTAGGGAATCTTGTGAAGAAATTGTAAAATTTCCATCTTTCGGTACTTCTACAAGATACATTAAAAGTTATAGCTAGGGGTGTTCAAAAAAACTAAGCAAGGAAAAAATAATCAAAGAAACCAAACCAAAATAAAAAACCAAAGAAACCAATTTAAAAACAGAAAAAATCACTCAGTCTGGTTCGGTTTTGGTTTCACAGAGCTGAAACCAATTGAACGGGTTCAACCGAATTTGACCCAACTAAAAATAAAAGGGGTGTAGCTTAACTGAACCCTAAGACACTTTTTTTTCCTTTGAATTTTTGTTTCAGCTGCCACCCCCTACCTGTGATTTACCTAATTATTTCATGTATGCTTGACACTTGCAAGATGAACCCTGGCTTCAAATCTCCCATCCAAAGGCCTTTCATTCTGCTCTCTGCTGGGCAGACAGGCCAGGTTGAAGCAACAAGCTTCTGATAGAAGCTAGGCTAAAGCCCTTCTCGCTTTGTTCTACCAAATGAGAAAAGAGCCTGTCACTTATGATCGATGGAACAAGATACAGATCGCTGAGAGGTCAGGGGTTAATTAAAGGCTCGACCAATGGGGGAAGAGAAGATGACCGGAAGTCCACGAGGAGTGAGTCAACTTGGTTTGGTTTGAACCGGTTTTCAGTTCGGTATGGGGTGTAATTTTTCAAAAATAACAACTACCGGTTCAGTTGGTTTTTGGGCTAAAACCGGACCGTGAACATCCGTAGTTATAGCCCTGGAAGAACAAAGCACGCAGTTTATACCAAAACATCTAAAATAATAACAGAAAAAAGAGAAACAAAAAAGTAAACAAAAGGGAAATTTCCACCAGAGCCAGTAAAATTCATGAAGGTTAAAGTTGCATGCTGATCATTGGCATCTTTCAGAAAAATGGGTAACTACATCTCTCTTTCCACGCGCGCGCACAAATATGCATCGTGCATTTTTAACCTTTTGATGTGAGATATATATTTTTTGTAATGCATACATGGATGCATGGACATCAAATGCAGAGTGCAAAAGCATAATTTGTACACAAGCAAGTTTTTTGTCTGTGTGTGTAAGAAAGTGACAGAGTGAGAGAGAGAGAGAACCTGCACAATAAGTAGCTGCACAGCAATATGACTCTTCAATCTTGAGATCACATATGCTGCAGTTTGCAGATTGTCATCCGGAAGATCATCATTTGTTAAGCCATGATCAGAAGACACATCCACATCCGCATAAAGGTTAGGACTTTCAGGCATCTCAATGTCATCCATGATTCTTAAAACCTTCATGAAACCTGGTAACAATGATGCAGCAGCCTCTTTCAGCGCTAGAAAAATCTCTCTCCATTCATCTTCTGAAATCCTGCTGCCCAGTTCACCTGCTAAACGCAACAGTGCAGCAACCCCAGTGCTAGCAGGACCCTTAACAGGACTCCTAACAAATCCCGTCAATATAGCTACTATGCTTTGTAGTTGACACCTAATCATATTGAAAAAGCTGACAAATAGGTCTACCAGACACTGGACAGCAACAGAAGAAGTTTCAGAATCCCATGTACTTCTTTCTGTATGAGGCGATGCTGAAGTTGACGAATCCTGATCTTTAACATCTTTCTTGTCACTGACACCACTGAATATGGGGAAAATAACAGAATTGAAAACAGTGATCCAGAATGAGTGTGAAAAAAGATGGCCGTGGTCATTGAGAATGTTAAATAAGACTTCTAGAGCACTCTTTCGAATAGCTGATCTGGGATCAGATGCTAATTTTGATAACCCTGCAACCGTAATGATGAGACATTTAGAACTTACAACAGAAGACAAACAGCAGATTCGTGTATCTATTCATGCACAAACAAGACAGCTGCCCTCCCATCTTCTGCTTGATGGTTATAAATAAGATCAGCTTATTCCCATTTCCCTACATCTACATGTAATAAGGAGCAATTGAAAGGGTATGTCGCATAATTCATTTTCATATGATCTGTATCTAGGGTGCTTAAAAACTTATCAATACATGCACGAATTGCCACGTGAGATTGAAAGAACACAACACAATGGCAGAAAAAAAAATAAAGAAAACAATTCCAGGATGTACATCCAACAACAGTAACTTCTAAATTCATGGATGAATTTTTTGTTGTGGTGGTGGGGGTGGGATAACTTCAAAGCATAATCAGGTGCAGGTGTTCTGTGCACATGGCTGGCTATATAATATAATTATACGCAAGGGAGCCAGAAATGAATGTTGAGCTCAGCCATTCACATTTTCATGACATTATTGGCATGCAGAAATGTCAAGTAGCATATGGCAAGTCTTTCCTTGAAAGAAGGTTACCTGTTAGCAAAGGAATCCAAAAGGACGCGTGATCATCTTTGTTGCTATAATTTTCTCCACCCAAAGCAACCTCATCTACTATTGGGATGGATAGATCATCAACCCTGCTCTTTACATTGCAAATAAGTCCTCCATCTGCAAGTTTCAGAGCACAGAATCGGAGAAATGCAATTGCATTGAGGCTTACATCACTATTAAACCTGCTATTTGTGAAGGTGGTAAGGCATCTAACACAGTCAGTGAAAGTTGTCCTCTCTGTCTCAGTTATATAAGGAAAATATTCCCGGACTATTTTTTCCATAGTCTCAAAAGCCAACAGGACAACATTCTTCCGCTCGTCAGACGCAGCAACAGTGAAAACCTGAGAAAAGAATATCATGGCATCAATGGAACAATTAGAAAAAAGAATTGCCCTCCGATCAAGCATTTAAAAGTTAAAAGAATTAGACAATTTAGAAAATAAAAACAAATGCTACAATACCATAAAAACACTTTTCCACCCAGATTTCACGTTGCTGACACGACTAAGGACCATCTGCGAAATACACCTAACTATTAATTCCCTGATCTCTGTAGAGCTGCTTTTCTGCATAACAATCACAAATGGCCTCAAAAATTCATTCTGGAAGTTGTAATTTGCCAACTCCTCGCGCTCTAAAAATTTCATAGCAAGTTGTCTAAGAGAATCCATCACAAAAATTGCAACAGAGAGATTTTCTGACAAGCCAACTGATACAAAAAAATCAGAAAGAACATTCCATATGCGGGACCAAACTAATCTGATGCGGTTCATGTTATAATGCCTGCAAAAGGAAAAAAAACATAATGTCTTTCATATAGATCCTCATGGAACTTCACGTGGCAATAAAATACTCAAAAGGAAGGGGAGAAAGTTCTTACGCAATTTCTACGATTTTTGTGAGGCTAAACACACGAGGATCTGTTGGAGACTGCAACTCAGATATTGAAACTTTGCAAAGAGCTTTCACAAAAGCTACTATTGCTTCACTGTTCAACCTTTGGCTATTGGCAAACACATGGTTCAATTCAAAATTCCCAATCTGGTCGAGCAAATTCAAATTTGAAATGAGGTTAATAATTTTCCCTGGAGTTACAAGTCCTGGAGAATTGACTCCGACAGTGGTGCTATCATATGAACCCCCTCTAACAACAGCCATTACGGCTGGATTCTGGAGAGTTCCCTTTTTCTTTAGAGAAGGATAACCCATTGACTTCAGTGCTTTTTCATCTGTTTCACCATTAGATGGAGTCAAATAAGAGGCATCAGGTGGTGCACCTTCTCCAAGCAGTTGCAGATGCTCAACACGGGAGAGGCAAGTTAAGATATGCTCCCAAGCATCCTGAAGATTGTTGCCATCTTCAATGGCAATTGATATTATTGCCTGCATGAAATAAAAGACAATGCATAAAAAAGTAGAAAATGTAAATGACTTCGTACAGAAATTGACATCAAATACATGAAGCGTGATGAATATACAGCGCAGCTTTTTGACTTGTACTGAAGTAACTAGATCAATCCAATCCTTTTAAGGCATCACTCTTTCTGTATGACCAGTTATATGCAGTTATGAAAAAATTTCTTCAGGGTTGTGAGAGTGTGTGGTGGTGGTTCTGGTTCGGGAATCCAGGTCTTGATAATGATCTGGAGATCACATTAAAAATGCTCACCTTCACAGCATCTACATTTTTTAGCTTCATATCTGCAGCACAGTGGAGGTACGTAAACTTGGCCACAGATGTAACAAAAGCATCTCTCTGGGTCTGCATGCCCATGACTGCAGTAACATGCACAGCACATTGAAACCCCTGTAGGCACTGAGAAGTAGCAAGCCTATCATCACTCTGGTCAAGAGTCATGCTAAATGCAGCCAGCATGGGACCCCAGCAGACCTCAACCATAAACCTCAGAATTGCTGCATCTGTTACAACATGATAAATAGACCTGCAACATGAGAATCAAACTATTATTCGTTATACAAGGACTGCAATGTAACTAACATGTCTTTTATAATTTGTGACAGCTCAGGTAAGATTGACATGGGGCCCAAATTGGAAAAAAGAACGCAGCCAGATGAAGAGAACTGTCCCTTCAGAGTAAGGTATATGATAATCATTCTCTGTTTATTACCATATCATAGATACTAGTTTACATAAGAAATTTAACGTGCCCTCTGTTGGCTAATTCCATCACAGTTAACTAATTTACCCAATATTTAGCAAGCGCAGGCACGAGAGAAGGAGAAGGTCAAAATTATCCAAACCAGGCAAAGATTAAACCATCCTCCAGCTCCACAAACCCCTCACCATAATTCGAGCCTGGTTAACGGATCTTCTGCATTACTACTAGCCGCCCTTACCCTTCAACCGTTTGTCTCCCATTGAGAGTAAAAACACTTTGGTTTTCTTGAAAACCCCACTATCTTGTTTATTTCTCTAAGATTTTAGATAGCCAAGTGGCCCATCGGGGACTAAAAAATAACAAGAGATGTTTTAATGAAGCAAAGGTCACCAAGAGTCAGGGACTAAGGTATAGGTTTTCAAACATTAAGTATTAGCCTATAATCACATTCAAAAACCCCAGGAATAAATAATAATTTACTCTAGAAACAATCAACCATGAAATATGTCGTAACATAGCTTACCCTGATTTTCCTGACTTTGCTTTAAATTGCTCTTGGATACGCCTGATAAGAAGCCCATTTGCACCCAATGCCTTTTCCTCAGTCTGCTTCCCAGTAACTAGATTGAGTATACCATCTAAACCTAATAGCTTATTTAAGCTGTTTGCCTGCTTGCTTCGAGGAATTGCAGAATCAGCACTCATCTTAATTTCATTTTTCACAATTTGATCATAGAGAGTGCCCAGATACTCTTCAGGCAAATCCTTGCCATCATCAATTCCTCTGTTGTTCCGAATAAAATCAGCCTTGCTCATCTGGATGGCACCAGTTTCAGAACAGAAGTTAGAAGATAGTCAAAATCAAATCTACATTCATTTATGCATAATTGACAATACGATGCCCTGCTGTAGACAATTTTTTTAATATGAGCTTTATATTTTACTAGAATTTGTTATTATGTGCTTTATATCTCTCCATTTTCATTTTTAATAATTTTCAATGTCACAAAAAAATGACAAGGAAATTAACTGTGAAGATGATTTACCATTACAAAAAAGGTAATGTTATTACGCACATCCTGAATTATTTATCATCAAGTCTAATCTACTGATTCAACAAACCAAAACATTGAAAATTGTCTGAAAACCATCCTGGAGTGTGGAATAACTATCAGGACCAAAGCCAAAGCACAACTTTTATCAACTTATCATAAAAAGGAGTTTGGAAAGCAAAATTCACTAGTCATGACAGTGGCCAGAGATAAAAGGGAAGGGGTTTTGCAAACAAACCTTATCCTTCACCATGCTGTTATGTGCATCAGTGTTGAGCATTATCACAGAGTACGCAAGAACATAAGCAGTATCTGCACTGGTAAATGAATTTGGATTGCATTTACAATAGCGCTCAGCAAACTTTTCCATGATACGATCAATCTTCTGTGCCTCTCCAGGTAACCTGAAGCCCCGTAAGAAAAACCTTATTGCTTCACCAAAATTCATTTCTTTAAAGTTGAATGAGTCTACATAAGCATGCATAACTCTCAAACAAAACTCATCCCTCTCGCCCAAATAGTCACCAATCACAGTTTCATTCAAGCCAGTAGTGTTTTTCAGGAAGGTGGCAACTTCTTCAGGAGAACCGCCAACTTTTTTGGCATTTATCAGAAACTCAATGCCCTTGGAAGGTTTCCTATTGAATATGGAGATACCTTTCTGCATTTAACACAGTAAATATGTCACCAAAGGGTTAAGCAGGCCCATTTCTTATAAAGTGAGACAAGGCAGCAAAAAAATGGTGACACAAGAAGTATACCTACATGATACTAATAAAAGAGCAACCAGTTAAATATCAGGACCCTATACCACATGTGGCCATCCCTTGCAAAAGGATAAAAAAATGCCAACCTGGAGTTCAATTTTATATGCCCGTCGTTGTTCAAGGGTAGCAGCATCAGACATTTCAGAGTTCACTTCCGAATGCAAATCATAATCAGAGGCACCTGCATCTTCTCCATTCAGAGTTGAATGATTCTCGGTTGAAGTAGAACTTTCGGAGCTCTTAGGCAGATAAGAATCTCCAGTTCTCAACTTTTGATCCATCCAAGCACCCATTGACCTGATGATGCTAACCAAGCATTTCACAGATTCATGCCTAAAAGCAATATCCTGAACCGAGGACAAAGTTGTTGTTGAACCAGGAGGCGGTCCTAGAGCAGTTTTCAGAAGACCATTGACAATCCTGTAAATATCTGATGCAATTATAAGTGTTTTAATACATTTTTTAAAAAATACATGACATAAAGAAATGACAATAGAGATAATAGCCAAAATAAAAGACATGGTATGTCTACAAACAAGAGAGAGAATCCACCGAATGAGGCTTTCCAATATCAATTAAAGAGAACTCATAAAATTCTAGGCCCATCATAGCATAAGATGACTGATTCATATACAAACTACACTATCCTTGTCTTCTGAAAATTTACAAGCTTTTAACCATTCAAGTTTCACAACTACTTGAACAGATGCATATAAATTGCAACTAAGACATGAGCAATAACAGATGCATATGTAATACCTTTCGTATATGTTTGGAGCATCCACATCACAGTCATAGTTTATGAAAATATCAACAATGATCTGGGAATCCTGGCTGATTTTGTCCAAAAACTTAAGGACAGTCATTTTCTGTAAGAAGCTAGGCTGGTTAACATTCTCAAGTACTCGAAGGACAAGCATGGGAAAGAATATCCCAATTTCTTCCTTCAATCCAGATCTGAATTTAACTAACAACATCATAAAAATGGAGCACTGAAGCTGGAAAATAGCCATAACTGACAATGCAGTGTTCTTTATTAGTGACAAGCATAGGAATTGCTTAATAGTGTTGAGAAACCTGTACCAAATAGAAGAAAATGTTATACTCTTCACCAAAGAAAAAGGAACATGAAAATGGTGCCAAAAAATTGTTCATTTACAGCTCATGATGGAAAAATCGGAGCAATATATTCAAAATATTCATAGAAAAACCATATAGAATTTCTAAGACAGGAATTAAAAATTAAAATAGAATGAACCAAAATAGAAAACAGCAAGGGCTTTCTACGTTGAAATAAGATTTCATAGCTATCAGTAGATAATAATGATATATGCGTAATGGCTGGAGTTCAAAAAACTGTGAAAGGATGTATTCGTGACTTGCCTCTCATTATTTCGCCAAATTGGACCTCCATTGTCCATGATCACCTTAAGCAATTCAAGAGATAAAATCTTCCCTCTCAAAAGAATTTGATCATCTGGGGTCTCTTGAGATGAGAACTTCATTGACAATTTGCAAATATTCCTAAAGAGAAGAAACCCATCTTCCCTAATCTTACTCCCCCCAACTTCACCACCGCCACTAACACCCACACCAACATCCGTATCATCTTCACCGTTTGCTTCCTTATTGCTTAATTCACTTCTATGATCCCCTTCAGCTATTTTATCATCATCATCGCCAGCACCGGCACTAACATTTCGGAGTTCATCAGACGGTTGATTGTGCAGCAACAACTTATCATCAGGAACCCCTTCACTCGCTGCCATGACCTCATTAACAAAATTCTGACAGAAATGAATGGAGCTCCCTTCATTCAAATTCTTATCAGTAAACTGTAACAATTCACCAACAGAAACCGTTTTAACATTAACATCCATAGAATCCTCCTCCATTCTAGTAAAAACAACAAGCATAATCTGTGCAAGTACCGATTTGGCACAGATCTGATTGGTCCCATTCAACCCACCAAGATAAACATTATAACAAGTTCTAACAATATGCACTAAACATTCACCGCGAATCAAAACACAAGGAGATCGAACAGCAGATAGCAAAACTCTGAGCACGGAAAGCTCAACAGCTTCGTCGCCAATACCACAAACCTTACAAACACTCTCAATTATCTTCAAAATGATGAGACTCGAGGGGGTATGATCGATCTCACCTCGGATAAGGCCAGAGGAAAACAATTTGAAAAGGCTTTCGAGTGCGGGATCGACGACCTTGGGGTAAGCAGAGTCTAAGGCTAGAAGAATGGGATTGAGAACGAGATTGGCATCGGAAGGGGAGACGGAGAAGAGAGGAGAGTGTGAACTAGAAATAGAAATAGAAATAGAATCGGCGGGGAGTGATTCGAGCTTGTCGAGGACAGATTTGCAGGAGGAAACGAGGTGGGAGTGCTTCCTCCAGGCGGCGTTTTTAACGATCTTGTCGAGACAAGGGCCCAAGGCACGACCGCAGCTAGAAGGACCGCCAAGGTTTTGTGAAGCTGACATTTTCGTGATAAAAAGTGATGACGATGTGCTTTATTTATTCATTCATTCCTTCATTCATTCGAGAGATGCAGATCTAGAAGTAATACTACTACCACTACATGTTTTCGTTGTACGGAGAGAGAGACACTTGAATTGAAATGAATTTGGGTGAAGAAGAGAAGACGGTGGGATGGAGGAGGGGGAGGAAGAGCTGACAGATTAATTACGTATTTGATGAAGTGCAGAGCCGAGAAATGGGGAAATTAATATCTGTCTATAAATTAAAATCGTATTCATAAAAACACGTGCCCACTAAGTTAAATATTTGTTGTTGTGGGTTTATCACGTGCCCACGAAGTTAAATATAGTAAGCATTCGTCGCCGTTGTTTATTAGAGTAAGGGAACCACCTAAGCAATCCATGGCACGCCAATCATTTTTCCTTCCATCATTTTGTCATCAAGTAGCCTCTCTCCTATGCATGCTGACGACAAGTGCACGGTGCTTGTCGTGACTGGTGCAGGGACACCCGGAACTACTGCCCTCCTACCTTCGTATCAAAATCACACGTTCATGCACCTTGCTTGCTTCTTCGTGATATTGAGCTCGATAACTGCATGTCCATCCTCCTCTGTTCATCAGCATTCCTTTACCGCCAACTGGGATTCCACAGACCTGGATTCGGACACCTTGACTGTGGATGCTGCTGCTGCTATTGCTGGCAGATTGTGCATTGGCAAGCACATCTTTTCGTAATCATGGCAAAGGAATTGGGATCTTTAATGAATGAACGCTCGTGAGAATTATTATTGGATCATTAAAAAATGGATGTTCGTTTCTCAATTAAACACACAGATTACTTCTATCGCATTCATTTTCAATACACATCGCTCACTCAAACATGGTAAGGTTTTTAAGCATCTACAGAATTGAGTTCAAAATTCGCAGATCAAGACTGGGGATTCTCAATTTGCTGCTATAGCTGCGGGTTCCAAAGGAGGTTGATCCTTGTGCAGTGCTTCCCAGTCTATTTCCCTCAGTACTCCAAACCTCTCCTTCAATGTCACAAACTCAGCTTGGGAAGAAACCATATCCCCAGTTCCAGCTTGATGGAGCAGGATTATGCTAGAGCCCATGTCAGGACCGTGGAGTTTTCCAGTTAGCAACACTCGGAGAGGCATGAAGAGAGATTTCCCCTAACATAAAAATGGGAAACAAATAGTGTTTATAGAGTTCAGAGACATAATTACATAAAATAACAGGAAAGATGAAAGCTGAATATTCAATTAGAGCACACCTTCAGCTTCATTGTTTTTCCAAAATTCTTTACCCACTTCTGCCAACCAGAGTGGCCTTCTTCCAGGGCATTAAGGAGTTCACCACTGTCATATGCAGCTAACAACCCGGATGAGACCTCAGAAAGCTTATTTTGTATCATAACTTTACCTTCAGGACTGCAGACACAAATAAAGTTAGTTAACTATTACTACACTGATACCACATAAGAAATCAACGCCAGCTAATAATCCTACGATGAACTTGATGAAATCATCAACCAAAAAACTTATCAACCAACTCCTGTTCCACACTTGGATGCAACTCAAAAGCTACCATGATGGATTTTAGGACATTCATCTTTACCTCGAGTGAGCCCAGCCCAGACATGAGTGCAATCAATTTTTTTTAAAGCTTTTGTTGAAACATACAAATAATCCTATCCCGATTTACTTATGAGATACCGTCCCAATTTACTTATGAGATACCATCAATCTACTACCTACAGGTCACCACATGTGTTCATGAACACCTTTCATGAACTTAAAGAGCAACAAAGAGTTACTTAGCCCAGTTGCCCAAATATAATACAATCTCAAAAGCCTTTTTAAGACCTACAGCTGACAATATCTCCAGTCTCTGTCCTTCAGGCAAATGATGATGCATAAAAGTAAGTTGATAAGACCAGCAAACCACGTGCCCAATTACAAAAAAAAAAAAAGCCAGAAAGTTATGATTATTGGCAAATAGAATGATAAATATGTAATGTTTAAGAGTGGGAAGTTTGAGAATCACCTTGATAAAGTAGCATGTAAGGGATATGATAGCAAATTTGAGAGCACTTTGTCTGAATCAGTTACCAACTCAATCCCATCCTTGAGAAGCAGAAATGCCTCCTGCATGCACAAAATTATGCCATCACTATCATAAACTTTCCTATACATGACTAAGATGCAGAGCCATCATAAGGGGAAGTTCACGTGAGGAGTGGGAAACTTGAGCATGGCGAAACAGCTCTACAGATTTAGAAAAATAGTATCCCGTTCATGTCTCATTTTATAACATACTTAATTTGTGACAGCATCTTTCTTTTGTATGGCAATTCAGCTACTACATTTTGCTTAAATTCCATGCTTTGACTGCAACAATTGATCAATGACAGATACTTCCAGGTAACACTGAAGTTGAAGAGAAGTGCCACTTAAACCAATCTTCATAAGACCAGCATTCAGCTAACACGGGCTATAAATGTATATAGGAATTTAAATATAGCAGTAGAATGCATGTCTTACTTCTATAAATGGTCCTTCTGACTGTACGAGAATGCCACTGCTTTTCCAGCGTTCACCAACAAGTTTGCTCAGTTTATCTGATGGAAGTGCTCTTAAATGCTGGCCATTCATCCACCTTTAGTTTATAGAGATATACAGGGTTAGCTTGCTTGCTTAACATTTCACTGCTTCACAAAAGGGCTGGGGGGGGGGGTGATGGAACAGACAGTATCCAAAGTGAAACCTGGAAATCAAAATTATTCCAGAATCCAAAGGGAAATACAAGAACATGCACACAATTTAGAAGCCACTTCCAAGGGCACGCAACATAATCAGGGCATCCTTGCCAGAGTAGAGAAGTACATGCTCTAGATTTATAGCAAAGTGACATGCTTACCTCAACTTGGTAGAATCAAAAACAGCGCCGCTTTTGTTAACACGACCAATTGAGAATTTTTCAACTGTTAATTGAAGTTCAAGTGAGATACAGTTATGAAATACACCAAAAAAAAGCTACATGCAAGACAGTTTCATAGAATGTTACGTGATGAAATCACTAACCAAGTTGCTCGAGGGTAAAAAATTCATTTTCTGTTCCATCACCCCAACCTAAAAGTGCCAAGTAATTCACCATTGCCTCGGGCAGATAACCCATCTCCCTGTACTGTTAAAGGTAATTGTTTCAGATAAATAAAAAAAAAAAAACAATTAGCCCATGAGAACGAAGAATTAATGTCCACATATTATACCTAAGCAATAGCCAAAGAAACGAAGATAAGCAGCAGTGACCAATAGATACCTGACCCACTGAAGTTGCACCATGCCGTTTTGATAATTTACTTCTGTCAGGTGCAAGAATTAAAGAAACATGTGCAAAGTGAGGCATGGGGAATCCAAGGGCCTGTGACAAAATTCAATAGATAGGCCCCATATTATTCAAAGAAGATGGGTTGCCTTAAGGCAATGAAAGAATCATTTTTGTACATTCAAGATCGTACACAATGATACCTTGTATATTAGTGCTTGCCTGAGAGTATTTGGTAAATGCTCTTCAGCTCTGAAATTCAAGAGTTAACAGTAAGATGACAAATATGCCAGACAGAACCCACAAACAAAACATTGGGGCCTGGAATGCAGTAAGCTAGACAAATATAAGCACATACATTATCTTCAAAAAATTTGATCAGCTAAAATAATCACCTAATAACATGTGAGATAGCCATGGTAGCATCATCAACAGTGACACAAAAGTTGTACACAGGTTGTCCATTGCTCCTCATGATCACAAAATCTCCAAGCGTGTCATAATTCCAGCTAACCTTCAAGACACTATCAAATAAAGTTAGAAGCCCATAAAACTAAGAATTTCATTAGAAAAAGGAATTGGCAATCTTGAATGATGCTAGGCATGCCCAATTTGTCAATCCAGCAATAAAAACTCGAGTGGTAACCTCAACCTTCCACCCCTTTCTCTTTATTGCTAAGTCATGTAGACACAAAAATGCAATTATAATCATTCTCAAGTACATATATAAATTAGATGCCAATGGTAAGACCATCTAAATAGAAGATTGATTAAACTTACCTCGCCCCGAATAAGATCATTAATTGTCAAACGCCCTTCCTTAGGCACATGAAATCTATACGTGTATGGAGTTCCCTTTGCCAGCTCTTCCTGTACTTCATCATCCATTGCATTAGCCCACTTTCCTGTGTATACTGGGGGCAGTTGCTTCAATCTTGCAATCTCCTTCATTTGCTCAAGTTCCTGGCGAGAAATTATAGCACAAATCTATTAGTTGAGCACATATTGTGTCAAGTCATCAAAAGATAATAGCTTTTTGTCTTTGGCGTTACTATTTTTTAATCGCCATCCCAAGAACAGATCAGATGAGACTTAATTGCATCAGATCTCTAACTTTTTTTATTAAAGTTTATTACACGAGATCTTTCCATTCCATGCTCCATTTTATGAGCAAATAGTAATACTCGAGACTAGATAAGCATTGACAAGGAGAAAAGCACTACAAAATACAGATTCTCACAGATAAGGAACAATAGCTACCTCATTAGAGCAGAAGCAGCGATAAACATGACCAGATTCTACAAGTTTCTCAGCATGCGTCTTATAGAGAGAATTCCTCTCTGATTGCCGATATGGACCATAGTCTCCACCAACCCCAGGACCTATGAAACAATTACAGGATAAGAGTTCTGAGAATTTAATCAGATGTTCCACAATTGAAAGGTGCCATAGAATGAAAACGAAAAACACAGGTGGCAACGTAAGACTACCAATTAAAACATGGATGCTTAGGCAAATGAGATTCATTTGAAAAGAAAAAAAAAACCACAGTTACAGGTATAATTGCATCAATTACCTTCATCCCAGTCAAGACCAAGCCAAGAAAGATCCCGAAGCACTGCCTCCTCGGATTCTTTAGTCGACCTCTCCAAGTCAGTATCCTCAATCCTCAACACAAATTTCCCACCTTTAGACCTAAAACCACAAAAAAAGTGATTACCCATTTCATCCACTCAACTTGCAAACAAACAAATAATTAAATTAAATAGAAAAGAAGAAAAGAGAAGGAAGCCAGATCACCTGGCGAAGAGATAATTAAAGAGAGCAGTTCTAGCACCACCAACATGGAGGTTTCCAGTAGGCGAGGGAGCAAAACGGACTCTAACCTGTTCTTTTTCAGTACTAGCAATGGCAGAGACTGAAAATCGTCTTCTAGTTGGAAAAAGGAAAGAGACTTTGTGGTTGTAAAGGGAGGATGGAGAACGTAGAATGGGAAACGAAATTTCAGGGATAACCCTGATTCTCATCCATGGCGTCCCTGCTATTATACTATTCGCCATTAATTTTTAGTCCTGGTGATGGTGATGGGTTGATGATCCACGGAACACGAGATAACAGGGAGGACATCTCCTTCCGGCCGCTTGTGTACCACTTTTACCCTCAGCTATTTCTTTTTTCTTGTTATTATTAATTTGTTTTTAGAATAACGATATTATTATTATTATTAATATATGCTAAACCAACTGTTACTTAATAATTGTTAGGAGATAAAGTTTTTTTACCCTCAGCTATTTTTTATGCACCACTTTTACCCTCAGTTATTTCCTTTTCTTCTTCTTTTTAATATAAGAAAGAAAAATTAAATTGATGAAATTTTTATATATTATATAAAAATTAAATAATGATAATTTTTTTATTTAAAGTTGAACTGGGTTAAATTTTTTTTCTCTTGGCATTAATCATGCTATTATTAGGACCAAAGACATTAAATTAACTCTAAATGTTATTAAAAGTTCGTTTGTTATCGAGATAGCATCTGTATTTTATTAAAAATATAAATACAATCTGTTTAATTAAAAATAAAATATATTTTATT
The DNA here is from genome assembly GCA_015708895.1 of Populus ilicifolia. NCBI lineage: Eukaryota > Viridiplantae > Streptophyta > Magnoliopsida > Malpighiales > Salicaceae > Populus > Populus ilicifolia. Next base: position 100,225 of record SRLM01001026.1, read on the forward strand.
ATATATGTATTCCATGTAAATTTGCATTCAAAACATTTAAAAAAAAATGCAATAAAATACTACTTCTAGCGCACTATTCATGCTAATTAATAATTAGCATGAACAGTATAGTATATACTATTCACGCTAATTAATTAACATAAAAAATGCAGCATAGATTGTTCACACAGCGTGGCATACACTGTTCAGTAGATGCATTGTTTTTTTATTTTTTTTATTTACGGGGTGTCCAGACCAGCTTGCGCCCACCACAACTAATTCTCATGGTCCATTAAATATCCTGCAAACCCAGTAGGTATGCAAGGTACCGCGGGAGTGACAGACATACACGTCAGAGCTCAAATCTAGGTGCAGTAGAAGAAAACAAGCCCCTTCTACCGCCAGGCTAAGCACTGGAATGCGTAGATGCATTGTTTTGATTCAAGCGGTTCTAATTTAAAGTTTAAGATACATCGAACCAGGATTGACATGGTAAAATAAAAAATAAAAATTATATATTTTATTTTTTATTATATTTTATTTGATGTTGTTGTATATTTAAAAACTAGAAAAACTGTAATATTTATCGGATATATTTTATACGTGATAGAATTGTAAATAGTTAAATTTATATTATTTAAATTAAAAACAATCAATATTAATATGTATTTTTAAAAATTATTTTATAATCTTAATTTTAACCAAACATCTATTTTTTTAAACCAGTCTCCATTAAAAATATTTTTTATAATTTTTTTTTCAAATTATAATTACAACAACCACCGCAATACTAAATACATGCCAAGCTAAACCGCAACAGCATTTTATATTTAAAAAATAGTAAAAGCAATGCTTTTTAATATTATAACATTATCTATAATATAAACATTCTATATTTATAACATAATTTAGGATACAAGGAGTTTATATCCGTAACAAATATATAATATTTTTCCTGCATCTTGTAAATTATATCATAGTATAATATTTAATATACCAAAAATTCGTAGTATGAAATAAAGTTATAATTACAGAAAACTCTGAGAGTCTCTGTGAATTGCCGCAGAGCATTGTATCATAGCCTCTCACATTTTATAATGGACTAATTTTATTTTTTTCATTTTAATTCTCTTCTTTTTTCTTATGGGTTCGCTATCTTGTGGCTAAATTAAAAGACAGTTGCTTTAAATTTATTGAGAAATAACAAGATTAAAAAAAAATCAAAGTGAAAATGACATGGAAATATAAGTGATGGTTTTAAAATTGGATAAAAAAAGCACCTTCATACTTTTCATATTATAAATTTCCAGCCATTTTATTTTTGAAAATCTAGTTTTTGTCCACTAACTTCTCTTTTTACTTCATAGTTGAAGAGACAACGAGAAAGTTGTTGAATTTCAATGGAAGAAAAAATAATTCTTAATTAATATTGATTTCAACTACAAAAATGCTAATTTTTATATTAATGGATTTTATTTAATGATAATTTTTTTTTATTCTATGTGTTCTTCACCTCACACCTCACATGATATAACATTTATGAACTTGGTATTTTTATTTTTTTTTGTTCTAGGTTGATTTTGGTGGATTTATAAATTGTTTAGATTTATATAAAAATTCATCAAGATATTTATGGTATTTTTATAAGTATCTGGTATAAGAATGAATTGAAATGTTCTTGGTCAAAAAAACCACCAAGTTTGATTTTTCAACCACTACCATAAACAAAATACAGGGAAAAGGCTAGCAAGGCGTCACCCGATGTTATTTTTCTTTTAAATTCTTTACGGAGCAGGCAAGTGAAAATAAACAAAAGCCCTCTCAAATGGACTTGTCTCCATGGATCAGCGCGTTTATATTTCTAAATTGGTCAAACATGCTGGCCTGATTTGCCAGCCCATCAAAATTTCATCTTTTTTATTTTTATTTTTATTTTTATTTTTTATACATGTATTCTAATATGTATTTTTTAATAATGATTTTTTATTTTTTATTTAAATTAATTCTTATCCTCTCTCTGTTTTTTTTTTTATAGATTGTTCACCTAGCACATTTCTAATGGTGATTATGTTTTAATTATTATATATATAATTATTTTCTTGAATAGATTGTTAAATTCATTTTTTTATGTTTTATACAAATAAAATTTACTTTTTAAAATAAAAATATTTATTTTTGGATAATATTTTTATTATATGTAATCTTGCAAAATATTTTTTTATTTTATTTAATCAATTTAACACGTATGTTTATTTTTATTATTATATAATTAAATAAAAAATCATTTTAACAAATAGTATCATTAACCATAACAAGTAAATTACCTATACTGTATCTTGATTTTAAATCCATCTCTTGTTAATTTTTTCATCAATTGACTTGGATATTTATTGATTTATTTATTTAATTAAATACATGCATAAAATTTTCTATCCATGCTTTTGATTTTTTATATTAAAAAACACATTGAAAAAATATTTGTATTGTTTTATTAAAAAAATATAAAACCCTGTATCAGATGTAACTAGTATAACTTGAGTTGTCTTGAACATTTATTTTATTCCATGTTGTTTTGGATTTTTCGAATAAAATTCAATATTTCTTATCTTTAAAGATTAATTTTAAAATATTTTAGGCACCCCCTCACCAATCTCAAAAAAAGAAGAGAAAAGAGAGAAAGTGAAACCGAAACGACGACGTTCAATCTAGAAATAATAGCAGCGTTCATGCACAATTCCAATGGAGCAGCCACTAATTACTCTCATCATCGTCATCTTCATCTTCGTGCAGGAAGAGGGAGAGGATTAACTCGAAAGACGGCGATGACGACGACGACGACACAAGCTATTAGTAGTTTCCATTTCCTTAAAAACCCATGGACACCAACAACAACACAAACAATTCTTCGTCCAATGAATAGGACAATAAGAGCTGCTGCTAGTGTTAGAAGCCTAAATCGAAAGCCGCTCCAGAAAGGTAGAAACCTCAGCATCGAAGCCATCCAAACAATACAAGCCTTAAAACTAGCTTACAACAACGACAAGTCGCTGCTTGACCAAGTCTTCCGTTCTAAATTCAGCCGATTGTTGAAGTTCGACATGACTGCAGTTCTTCGCGAACTCCTCCGCCAGAACCACTGCCTCTTGGCTCTCAAGGTCAAATATCATAATTATTAGTTTTTTTTACAATATAATTATATCCTGATTTTTTTTTTATTTCAGGTTTTTGAGGATATTCGAGTGGAGCACTGGTACAAGCCAAAGGTGTTGTTGTATAATGAGATGATTCAAGTAATGGCTAGCAATGGATTCATTGAAGAGGTTCAACTTCTTTTTAGGTACCTGGAGAGTGAAATTGCAGGTGATTTACAGTTTAAAACAGATGAATTTAATCAACTGTTGGCAACTCTGATCAGTTTTAAGCTGTGTGGACTTGTTATGGAGTGCTATGAATGGATGAAGTCTGTTGTAGTAGGGTGTGAACCTGATAGGTCCACGTTTAAATTACTTGTGAATGGTTTAGAGTCGATTGGTGAATTCGAGCTTTCGGTTGTTGTAAGGCAGGATGCTTACAAGTTTTACGGTGAATCCCTCGATTTTGAGGCGGAGGAGGAAGGGATAGCAAGTTGAGATAGATCAAACATTCAGGTTTTGAACTGGCTGATTCATCAGCAGTACAGTACCCTAGAATGGAATGCGTGTTCAACTTCATTTTGCTAGCACCAGTTTTGCCATGCCAACTGCCAAGATGGTATATTGTTTCTTCATTCAATACATCTGAATGATCCATCCCTTCTCTCATCACCAATAGCTCGTGTTTTTCGTTTGCTGCTTTGTTTAATTTTGTCGGTCCTGTTGTAGTTGTATTATATATGCAGTAGAAAGTTAGAAACTAGAACAAGCCATCTCCTTTACTCTCCTTTTACTTTAGTATTAAAGTTGATGCGGTTGATTTTCTTTCTTTTGTTATCTATTTAGTCTCCTTTTCTATGATTACCCTTGCAAAAACAAACCATTTAACAAACTGAAAATTTGAATAGCAGGATTCAGCGGACACACATAAATTTCTATTTTCTCCTAAATGGATTGAAAGTGGAAATGTATTTAGCTGGTAGCTCACTTGCTCAGAAGGGTTCGGCAACTTGTTCTAGCCATGTCATATTTGCAACAGCATAAATTCACCTTCTTTGGTTATGCTTTACTTAGCTCAGTTTTCAATATTGAGCCTCTGTAGTTTTGGACATGAAACAAATGTTTCTCTCTGATTTCCCCTGCATTACATACTAGCAGTCGCATTTGATGAGAAAGCTTCCATCATTGTTGAATTTCACAGCTGTGCTTAATTGATAATCATTCTTGTAGAATCGAAGTAGCAAATCTCAAAGCACAGCTTAGTTCATAAAGCAAGGATTGCCTGGTAGAGAAGTCATGGTAAGAGATACATATCTTAACCTTTTCTTTTGACTTTTGAAGTGAACATAAACCTTAACGTTTCAGTAATTACACATCTCACGAGTTGTTAACTTTCTACTCAATAAAAGCAGGTAAAGAGACATAACTGGGACCTTGTATTCCTATTTTTCCCAACTTTCCTCTACGACTTTCTTACCTCCGTTTGACCAAGTACCTACTTCTTCGCATAGCTGGAGAAAGCAAATGGAAGCGTGAACCTATGCCCAACTCTAAAAGCCTCTCATACTAGAATTGCTTGCCTTCAAATATCTGGCCATATTGCCAGTTTGCTGGTGCAACATTGTAAGAAGCGAGTGTTTTTCTGCTGCTGGTAGTCACCTCGAAAGACAGAGGCTGTCCAATAAGGTTGATATTGGATTGCCAGTTTTGTCCCCAGTTTCTTGCCATAGGTATCCATGCTGTTCTTGATCCCTTCACTTTCACAGCAATCACCTCACCATCCAATCCCACATTGCTGATGAGTACTTGATAAAAGTGAAAATTTCCACTCATTGTGAATCTCAGCCCACCCCTTCTATCACACTTCACCCTACAAAAATTGGCATAAGCAATGTTCGCCCAGCCAAGGAGTTAGGAAATAGAGAGGCCTATACTCATTTGACTCATGTGACCAAGTAATTGTAAATTGATTGGTTATACCTTCTGTGTTGAACTGGCACAACATCAGCCCTTTTCTCTGCGATTTCAGCAAATGCCGCTTCTGACATGAAAGCCCGTAATTTGGAGGGCAGAAATCTGTTGCGGTGAGAATGACGGAGGGGCTACCCTGCAGGCACCATAAGATGTGGTCTACACATCTGACCTCGAAGCAAGACCCACAGGTACTCCCTCTGTTGAACAGCATGCTACTTAGTCCAGCACTGTATTTTCCATAGGTGGCCCTGTGAAGGTCCCCATACCCACAAGCACCTTCTGCAACATTAAACAATGGTAGTTTACTCTATGCAATCAAAACTGAATCTTTTGTGAAATATGAAGCACCATTATGAGTTGAAACAGAAAGTTTCAGATTTAGTCGGAACAGTTGCCAGAAAATTACCTACAATGATGGATCCACTTGTCCCCTTGACGTATGTTGCAGTAGCAGACTTCCATTCCTCATCATCAGCTGTGATCTTCCATGTTTGGTGTATAATCAAGTAGAGAATAATGGCTTTTAGAGCATCCATTGATATGAAAACGACTGTGAGAAGTCTGATTTGTACTTGACGAGGTTCTTTTATTTTATTTTGTTCCCTCCCTTTTCTTCTACCCTGTGAAATTATGGCATGGAGTGTAGAGAAAGGCCACCTTTTCTCTGGGAAATGATCTGGATCTCCTTGCTGAAATGAAGCTAGTTTTGTTGGTTAGATGGGCACCCCATAGTAGATACTGTGAAACTTTGACATAAAAGCCAGCCATGGATACCTTAGTTCAAGATGTGGGGGCATGCAGCAAGCCCGAGACGAAGCGTAGCTTTATTCTAGCAGGGACAAAAGTGATGCCTTCTTTTCTTCGAGTGTTTTTCGAGCTGGGAATGGGAACTCAAAAAAGGGGGCTTTAGGGATTGCATCTGGAGGGTGAGGGGTTAAATGCTTTGTCGATGGGGCAGACACGGTGAGCGGAAAGCCTTGGAATAAGAAAGAAGAATCCAAAGAGTTCTTTAAGTAGGGTCTGGACCTCTTACTATTTTCTGGCACACATCTGGTGTGGTGTTATTTACTTAATTTGACTCGTCTTTTGAGAAGAAACCAAAGGGAAAGGGAAGCGTGATTGATTGACTAACAATGAACTATTTGGAGATTATTGGCTTTACGAGCGAAAGCTGGAGAACCACGAAGTACAAGCACGCAGGTGCCTGTACGACCGACCGGTGCCTCGCTATAGGTCTGGTCCTCCTTTTTTGCTCGAGGGAGGGACCGAGGACATCGTTAATGGGCCAGAATTTAGATTTTTATAAGTTAGGGCATCGCAGACATTGATACGAACCCCCACAAGACGGATCCAGCATTCAAGTGTGACTTCGATGGCAGAGGCCCTGAACGGACAACAAACACACAGATGGAGGCTGGACCGAAGACGAAGTTGGAAAGGCTCATGTTACATTCAAATGATGAGGGACGGGAACGTAAAAAACAGATCGGTGGAATGAAGGATGTGAGAGATCATCATCATCATCTTCTTTCATGGACTTATGTAATGTACCGATCTGTCCTGAGCCAAGGAAAGGATAGAATTTTTACAATGGAAAGAAGATCATCTATTTTGCTGTGAACGGAAGAACAAGACAAGTGAGTTTAGGTGTTGAGTCACTTCCAAGAATGCTACTGAAAACAACCAGTGATTGGAATCATGCTACTATGATGTCCTTCAGGGGGACAATGCAAGTGATAGGAGCATTCTTGCCCTTGACACGAATAAGCACAGAATCATCTTCATTGCCCGACTTGTCGGAATGATAAAGATGGTATGTTGTTTGATCAAGAGTCCCCTCTCTGTAAACAAACACGCTCTCATCGTCCTCCATTCGACGCCACTTTCTACTTCTGTCCACATTCCGATGAAGCGGCATCCCCCTGTACAAACAAAAATATGGACTCCTGTTATTATAGCAACACTGTTTAATGTCATGCTATTATCAAGACCAATCATTTGAAACTTATACTGAAGTGTGTAGTTTTTTTTTAAAGTATTTTTTATTTAGAAGTTAAAAATATATAAAAATAGTATTTTTTATGTTTTAAAAATTGTTTTTAAATCAGTGTATTAAAATGATATAAAAAATATTAATTTAAAATAGAATAGAATTTAAATAATTTAAAAAAAACTTTTAAAAATATATTTTACTTCAAAAAATACTAAATTATGTGTTGACGGAGAGAAAATATTTTCAAAAAAACATAATCCAACACGCGCGCGCGCCGTTACATAACATGGCATTGAATAGTTCGCTGGAAATTATAAAGCTACCAAACAGTCGGGTCGTGATTTAACTGATCAAATTCCGTTTGTTTCGCATGACAAGTAAGATCTCTGAGAAATCCAAAGGGGAACAACAACAACAACGCGCCTCCGTATAATTTGCACCGAATCTCAATGCCGAACGTAATTATGGTAGACATTGACCAGAAAAAAGAAAAAAATAAAATACATGGAAAGAAAGCGCGCGGTTCTGTGCATCCATAAATCAAATAATAGAATAAAAAAGGTGGAGAAAGAAATAGTGAGGTTGACCAATCACATTAAATCAAGAATAGATATAAATTGATATTTTTACCTAATGTGGAAGAGGTCGGAGATATCAGACATCTCGAGGTAGAAGTTAACGGCGTCGATGAAAGCCTGGTAAGTGTATAGGTGGAGGCCATCTATCCTAGGGTAAGGCAGCTTGGCCCGCAGCGGAGCTACAGACTGCTCCTCCGCGTCGTCGTAGTGGTGCTTGTAACTAGGCGGCTTAACCATGTAAGCGTAGACCTTCCACGAGGAAGACGCGGAGGGGGAGGAAGGGGGGAGGCCCACGAAGCCCATGTTGATCATGATGGGCTCAAGCTCTTCGTGAGTCATAACGGGATTGAATGTTCGCGTGTGCCATAGAGCTAGCTTTCTCGTGCACTCCTCCATCGGGGAGAGGGGGAGCACTGCTGCTTTGCTTTTTATTGCTCTGTTTTTTGTTTGAATATGGATAGAAAGATTCGCTTGCGATTTTGGGGAGGGAGCAGATTAGTGTTTAGAGGGAGTCTCCTCTGGTGGTTAAGAAGTGAAAGGCTTGAAAGAAGGGATTTTTTAGTTGTTGAGGTCTTGTATGGTGGGATTTGAAAGGGAGGCTCTCTTCCTCTGGCTCTGTGTTTGAGTTTTAATATGATTACTCTAACCTAGTTTGTAGTACACTACAAGTACTAGGAAAGGAAAGGGAAACGAAGGATGTGAGCCACCGGCGTGTTAATTGGTGTCAGGAAAGGAGAGGGGAGGAGGAAACGGAGTGGGTGAAAGACAAATTGGGTTTGGGCATGCAATCTGGACCCTTTCTTTTCCTTCCTCTTACGACCTTAATTTACCATTTTCGAGGAATTTGGTGTGCTGAAGGGGTGGCATCTCACATGACTGCCGACTCCTTGAATTCTATTTTCTTTTTTTATCAAATCTCAAATCTGTATTCATTATAATTGCATTAATTTCTCGAGTGTTTTAGTCAATCCGTTCAGTTATGTTTTGTGTGTAAAATACTATTGTTTCTTGTGCTAAAAATAGTAAACTTGCCTCGCCATGCCTTTAATTTGAAATAATTATGATGAGATGGTTGTACCAAAGTTTTAAAATCCCGATCGGCTGGTGGGTCAACCCGGGCCTGGGATCGGTCCGGATAGAGGTAAAAACTCGTTTGGAAATTAATCCAATAAAACCTGATAGACCTAATGGATTGAACTAGAAACTGAACGACCCAGGTAAATCCAATTGAGACCCGAATTTTACACACACACGTAAAACAATGTCGTTTTTGCCTTATTCATTCATTCCCAATTTTTCCAACAATTGCATCTTGGACAATTTCTCCAAAATTATTGTTACTTTCTTTCAACAATCATCAAAGTTGGAATATGGATCACAACAAATAAAATATCCAAACCAACATTCATAGTCTTCTAATAAATGAGATGTATGTGGTTTGACAATAAAAAGATAGAAATAAGCAAACTTAAACTGCCTAATTTCATAAATCTTTAAAGCCATTTCAGTTATGATTCACGGAGAAGAATAGAGAAGCAGAAGACGTCCGGGCAAGTTATATCAGTTCAAGTCTGTGAATAAGATTAGATGAAGTTGATGTTACTTGTTTCTCTTCATGACTCTCTTGCTTTCACTCTCTCTCTTCTTTATTTGTTGGCTCTTTTTTAAACTTATAGTTCTTAATCAATTGATTTGGCATCGATTCTTTTTTAAACCCAGATGATGATTTGGATGAAATAGTTGGGTTACTTGATGAGTTGGTTGGATTGTTTACTGATATTGAAGAATCTGAGAGTGTTGCCATTGGTGTTAGAAATATTTTAGTTCAATGATGCCATGATGGACAGAAAATGATTGTTGACATTTTAAAGGATAGAAGAGAAAGTTTAGAAGTATTGAATAGTGAATTTGTTGTTGCTAAAGCAGCAACTTGCATTAAATTTTTTGAGTTGACCCGAATTGACCCGGATCAACCCATCTGACCCGATCATTATACCAGATTGAGTTTAAAAACTATGATTTATATCGGAATGAAAAATCATAATTTTCTTCTTTTTGGTTTTTACTTGGTTGTGTTTTATGTGATTTTAATTCTACCAAAACTATTCAAAACTTTGTTTATTTTTGTGTTTTAAAAATTTTAAAATTTTTTATATTTTTTTGACTTTAAATTAATATTTTTTAATTATTTTAATATCCTAATATTAAAAGTAATTTTTTAAATTTAAAAAAATATTATCTTAATATATTTTAAAACAAAAAATACTTAAAAAAAATTTACAACAACACTCCTGTTAATTTCTTAATCGTCGTCTTCTTATTATTATTACGGCTCCTATGTTATATAATTACACTCGAGACTTGCTTAAGGAATTGGTGCCCGGTAAGAAAAGGTCAGCCCAACGACCGTAGAGATTATCTTGCGATTGCGACATGTACATACCTCGTGTCGTCTTCCGGGCATTCCTTCCCAAGTTCCCATAATGTTATAATATGGAGCCAAACAGTCATGGTCTTGGACTGCCTCTGCCCGTGAGTGGTTGGAGTAAATTTCTTGACTGCTTAGTTTATCAGCATAGTGTGACAGAGGTTGAAATGGAGACACCCTTCGAAAACCATCGTCTCCTCCTCTTCTCCGTGCTTCTACTAATCCTTATAAATCGTCCACCGGAAGCGGAAGCCGAAGATGCAGCAATCATATCAAGATTCCAACAATACCTTCAGATCAACACTGCACAACCCACCCCTCAATACCAACAGTCAGCTGAGTTTCTCGTCTCCCAAGCCAAATTCATCGGCCTCGAATCCCAATCTATCGAATTTGTCCAAAACAAGCCACTCATCCTCCTCAAATGGCCTGGATCTGACCCGACTCTCCCTTCGATCCTTCTCAACTCACACACAGATGTCGTCCCAGTAGAAAACCACAAGTGGACTCATCATCCTTTTGGCGCCCATGTTGATTCTCATGGTAATATCTTTGCTAGAGGGTCTCAGGACATGAAGTGCGTTGGCATGCAGTACTTGGAAGCTATTCGTCGCTTGAAATCTTCTGGGTTTGTCCCACTTCGTTCTGTTTACTTATCCTTTGTCCCTGATGAAGAAATCGGTGGCCATGATGGCGCTGCGAAGTTTGCTGACTCTGAGATCTTTAAAAGTATGAATGTTGGCATAGTACTTGATGAAGGTAAAATATGCCACTACTGCTAGTCCTTCCTTTTGTAAATAATTTTCTTTCTTTTCTTTTTTTATTATTAGTTGCAAGTATTTTGATTTGGAAATTACAGGGTTGGCATCACCGAGCGAGCATTACAGGACGTTTTATGCGGAGAGGTGTCCTTGGTGGATGGTGATTAAGGCTACTGGGGCACCAGGACATGGAGCTAAATTGTATGATAATAGTGCTATGGAGAATCTTTTGAAAAGTATTGAGAGTGTGGGGAGGTTTAGAGCTTCTCAGTTTGATTTGGTGAAGGCTGGCTTGAAAGCTGAAGGAGAGGTCATATCTGTCAACATGGTCTTTCTTAAGGCTGGCACTCCTTCTCCTACTGTAAGTTGGTATAAATTTTAACTTGTCGAGTTGAGACAGTCCTTGTCTAGTATCGGTAGGCTGTAGGTGTTGCAAGAATGCTCCAACTCATAAACATGGGGCCCAAAGCAGGGATTTGTTCTTGCACTTCACATGAATGCCTCAGGCCAAAAGTAACAAGCTTTGTCAAATAAACATCTTGTTTCAAAACCAATAAAATCTCTGTTTCAAACAATTTGTTGGTTGGATGATTTTTTGAAAATGCAGTATCTTTATGTCTTATCAAAGATGAGAGCATTGCGAGTTTACAAACTTACGTGTTGTTGATTACATAGACCGATCTGCTTCCTTTTCTTCCAGGGATTTGTCATGAATTTGCAGCCATCTGAAGCAGAAGCAGGTTTTGATATTCGAGTCCCACCAACTGCAGATCCAGAATCTTTGGAGAGACGAATTGCAGAAGAGTGGGCTCCTGTTTCACGTAATATGACATTCCAGGTACTGATGCGTTGTTGGGAGTCTTGAGACTCGTATGTTTTTATCCTAGCTGTATCTGAATAAAACGTGAAAATCACAGTTGCCTTGCTTTTATCTGGTAACCAATGATATTCTTGGATTAAAAGAGGGAAAGGTGATTATTATGCTGGTGTCCTTTGTTAGTATTTTTTCCCCTTCACGCTATAATCAGTACTTGTCATTCAAAATAGAAGTTCTCATTTGCTATGAAGCCTAAAGTCTAAAGAATTATTCCAAATAAATAATTTAAGTTGTTATATTATTTTTTAATATATTTTTTTTAAATGGAAGTCATTTAAACTCAAAATTATCGTAAACTTGTATTATTTTATGCTCAAATAAAATAAAAATGATAAGATTTCAACTTATGATAAACAAAAAGCAATTGCAAAATCCCCTTCAATTACTAGGGAAAAGAAAAGATTTCTAACTTGAAAAAAAAAAAATAATAAGAGAAAGAAACAACAAACCCAAACACTAATATCAATTACAGGACACCACCAACACCAACACCCTTAAACATAAAAACTAGAATTGTTTAGTTGGGGATAAAAAACTATCTTAATTTAATAGTTTAAATTGTTAGGTGAAAGTGTAAGATATAATTTATATTGTTATCTAATATAAAAGGGTATCTTTTCCCGTTATGGTTTGCATTTATAAAATCTCCACGGTTGGGCATTAATAAAATTGGAAGGAATGGGAAGGAAAAAGATTGTTGCATCTTGATCATGTAGCTTAGGAAATGTGATTTGACTTTATAACTCTTTCATATGCTCTATTCAGGGCCCTGTCTTGGTAAAGCTAGCACCGACCGATGGCCTTATCTTGCTAGGATGTCGAGTAGTAAGATCCTTGAAAGGACATCACATGAATCCTGCTGTAAATATTTTGACCTACGCTGTGAATGAGGCAGGAGATACATATTCTGATAAGAGAATTTTGGTATTATAGGCTTAAAAGAGACCTTTTTTAACTAATACAAGTTTAAATTATACTTGTGGCATTTGATATCACAGTGATCTTTTTAAAAGAAAAAATAAAATAAATATATAGTGTTATATTTTTTGAGGAAAAAAAATTTATTTATGAAGTTGCTATCTAATATTAAAGTCACTAGAAATTCTAACTGAATTTTAGAGATTCTATGACAAGAGACTGATTATGCTAGAGAAAAGATACTATTATCGCTAAAACATCATATCTTCGATAAACTGCATTACTAGTTTTGTTTTAAATCGTTATAGACTGTTGTACTATATTATTAATGATTTGTTTATAATAGGTATTGAAAGGGTCAACTGGAAATATTTTGATGGTCTTTTTAAATGGAAGACCAGGAGAAAAAGAGCTAAAAAACAGCGAAAACACATTTATTCTCTAATCTTTTTACAAGTTAACAAATCATACTTCTAATCAAAATTAATCCTGGATCTCTTAATCTGTAATTTTAATCTCCTTAAAAATTAGATTAAAGTAAATAGGGTTAAAATTAAGTCACAAGAATATGTACACACTTGTGATACAGGTACAGCAAATCAAAGAAACATATGATCTGGAGGAATGTTTGTGATTTGATTACTCGTTGGAAAAAAAAACTGCTCTTTTTGATCATGGCATGCTAACACACAATTAATAACAACTTTTTTAAGTGCCCCCCTTTTCATTTTCAATTCCAGTTCTAATTGTGGTTGTTGCTTTGGCAGTTTAAGCAGCAAGTTTCAATACATGATAAGTCTGGGAGGCCAGTAGTTACGAAGTCTGACAGTTCTAATCCATGGTGGAGCCTGCTTGAGGAAGCTGTCAGAAAAGCTAATGGAAAACTTGGTAAGCCAGAGATCTTTCCTGCGTCAACTGACGCTCGCTACTTTCGGCAACTAGGCCTGCCAGCAATTGGCTTCTCTCCGATGGCGAACACACCTATACTACTGCATGACCACAATGAGGTAAATGTTTAACTCAATGCTTCCCTTTCAGGCTAATAATCAAAGGCTGTTTTTCTCGGGCATGTTGTCAATCTTTGTGTGTAGTGCTTCCATTTAAATTTCTGCATTTTTTTCATGCACATTGACAATATTTGCATGGCAGTCTGTGTGTGAGCGAGAGTGCATGCACCTGTGTTCTTGACAGAATCATTGCACTTAATTGGAATTGATATGATCCATACTAAACCATCATCATGTCCACATTGTTGCAGTTTCTGAACCAAGACGAATACCTGAAGGGCATCCGTATTTATGAGGAGATAATTAAAGCTTATGCATCTTACATCGAGCACACAAGCAATGGAAGCACAAGGGATGAGTTGTGAGGGAGCTAGTGAGCATCATCTTACGTTGAGTGTTGAGATACATGCAACGGAGGCTTCATGTAGAGTTGTAAGCGAGCAGCATCGCTCGTCACTATACATGTTCTATGTGTTTCCTGTAGTGAAGCCCAGTGAGATTTGGCATTAGCAAAATTCTCAGTGATGTATCAATAAATGGGTGGAAGTGAACTTAATTTGGTCTTTGTAAAATGCCTACTCAATTCCTCTTCACTTTGAACCTGCTTAAAACGGTCACTTGTTCATGATCTTGCAAAATTTTTATATCTGATGAGTGATGGATCAATGGTGCGCATAAAGATATCTTATAAATTTTCAAGGAACAAAAAATTGAAGTCTGAATGTTCTAAATTCTAGATCTCTCTCTCTCTCTCTCTCTCTCTCTATATATATATATATATAATAGATAGATAGAGCATTTATAACTATTGCCGTGATTGTTCTCTTGGTCGTGTAAATTCTTAATCATATATATATTTTTTTTAAAAAATACCGTGTGTGCATCCGAAAGGATTAAGAATTGAAACGTTCGAATGAAAAGGCTGCGTTTTTTTTCTTAATTTTATTCTCATTCTGTTTTAATTTTAATTTTATTTATTCTATTTTTACTAGTTGTTTTTTAGATTAATACTTTACATAATTTAATTTTAATTTTAAAATTGAACTAAATAAGAAATTAGGTTTATGATTTTAAAATTAACATATTGAACTAGGTTTTGCTAATAATGGCTAAATAATTCTCTTTTATTGAAAATTCTTTGTTATGCTTTAAACAAGTTGATCTCACCCCCATGACTATATATATATATATATATATAAACTAGTATGGATTTATTTGCAAAGTATATGTGTATCTGCTATATTATGGAGCTATAGTTTAAATGAACACCGTGCTGTGATTTTTCAGTTTAAGTATTGATCAAAATATTATTTATTAGAGCAATGCTATTTTATTTTATATGTTCATTTATAGCAAATGAGGTAGAATTATTTATTTTTTCTCTCAATTATTAAAACCTTAAAAAGGAAATATTTACAATCAAATTGGAGTTTTTATTTTTGTAGTGGTATTCAGGTAACTCTCTAGTAGTTTAAATAGAAGAGAAGAAGACCGAAGGAGACAAGAGAGTGAAGAAGTGAAATGGATGAAACGGTATCGTTTGCAATGGTGGGGGAAGGGAAGGGAAGAAGAGGCCTGAAATTGAAATGGGTTTGGGTCCGTCCGCCTGGACTCTGGACTCTGGAGGGGTAGTTAAATAATATTTTATTTTTCTGCTCCTCCAATACCCTTTCTTTTCTCCTTTTTCTTTTTCTTCATCGCTGCTTCTCCTTCCTTCCTTCCTTCCTTCCTTTTTTCTAATTATTCGTTAGTTACCAAAAAAAAACCAAGAATCCACACACACACACACACACACACATATATATATATAGAGAGAGAGGGAGAGGGGAGGGTGGGTGTTCCAATTAGAAGAGGAGGAGGAGGATGTCAATGAGAATAAAGGCGGTGGTGGACAAGTTCGTGCAGGAGCTGAAAGAAGCGTTGGATGCAGATATACAGGACAGAAATATGAAAGAAAGAGAGATGCAGAGTTACATCCAAGAACGTGAACGCGAAGTCGCCGAGCGTGAAGCTGCTTGGAAGGCTGAGCTCTCTCGCCGCGAGGTTTTCTTCCTCTTCTTCTCTGTAATTTTTTTTAATTGATTGATTGATTCCTAATAATGTTGTTATGCAACCAAAGTCATACTCACTGTCATAAACAACAACAACAACAACAACAAAGGGGATCAATTGAATTTGCCATTCCCAAACTTACTAGTTAAATTAGTATCATGATATTGATTGAACAGATCCTACCCTGTAATAAGTAGTAACTATAATTTCTGTCTGTCTCTCTGCTCCTCTCTGCTGCTAAATTCTGTTTCTATATTTCTCTGTCTCTCCGTCTCGTCCCAGGCAGAGATTGCTCGCCAGGAAGCAAGGCTGAAGATGGAGAAAGAAAATCTCGAGAAAGAGAAAAGTGTTCTCATGGGAACCGCCTCTAACCAGGATAATCAAGATGGAGCTCTGGAAATCACTGTTAGTGGCGAGAAGTATCGATGCCTCAGATTCTCGAAGGCAAAGAAATGAGGGGCTTTATATAAGAAAATATGTGAACAGGGGCCTCGCCTTCATCAATTCCTCCTCATATTGCTAGTTTAGCTACCTTATGAAAAGAAAGAAAGAAAGCAGAGGACCCATCATAGATCGTGACTCTAATATGCAGTATTCTTTGCTTGCTCGCTCGCTGGCTATCTGAGGAATGAATTTGGTTCTTTTCAAATCCATTAATTATGTATATCTGTACTACTTGAAGTGACAATGCTTCTTCTAGGCATGTGATTTAATTCAATATTCAAAGGTAGTATGTGATTGATTGGAATCCGGAGGTAAAGAGTTGCTACAGGTTTCTCTGCTAAACTAAAATTGCTGGACCATCTCTTAATTAATCTATTAGCACCAGGTTTCTGAAATGGAACTATCCATGGATGTATGGCTCTTAACATGCTGTTCTTGTTATAAACTATCAATCACCATTAGCAGCATCACCGATTTCGGCTGTTGGTCTACTTCTGTTGGAAATGTTGTCACTATCATGTCGTTTTTCTGAATACATGGAATACCTACAGATAGCTAATGATAAGTTGTGCCTTAATTACTTGGTAATTGCAGTGATCATATTATAACCAATGAAGGTGCTTTCATGATGTAAGTAAAAGGAACAGAAGGAGACGGATCACCATGGCTATTCTTAGTGGCATGCTGATTGAGGAGGAGTTGTGTTCGTTCCAAATTCAAACCCATTGATTAATCATGTTCGTATGTATATTCAATTCCCCACTCGAGTTGGTAGCGATTGTTGATGATCATCCAGGGTGCACATTTACGTCAAGACCAATAATTAAGGTGATTATCTTGTAGAAAGTGGACTGGAATCTGGGGAAGCTGGCCGAGTCACGAGAAATCATGGAAGCAATTAGCACGTATAATCACCAACGTGATTTTTCAGCTTGCATTTTCAAAACGTGATTTTGAGGTCAGGGTAGATTTGATTTTGTTTTGTATTTTTTCTTTTATAAAGAAAATCAAAATCAAAATGAATAGAGCGAGAGGTCTGGGAAGGCTGTGGCAGTGAGACGGTTAATAGCAGTGATGTAGTGGGGAGGGAAGTTAATGGCAGTTTTTGTATTGGGTCTTAACCCAAAAGCAAAAGCCCGCCCTTTCTTGTGATTTCGCTTTAATTCCTCTGCTGAAAAAACGACCCTTCCTTTAATCAATCAAAAAGAAACCAACCTCCTTAATTAGTCATAATCTCACAAGAAGGATAGCCAATGTACAACAATAACATGGCTAGCCTTGGAAGTGGTATCTGGATGCTGTTGCTGTTGTTGTCCTTCTTTTGTTTCAATGCTGTTGTTTTCACAGGTGCAGATGGACAAGGCCTTGAAGTTGAAGCAAGAAGACCAATCTCGCACCACAAGGGAAACAACTCTCTCCTCTTTGACGTCAAGAGATTCGGTGCTCGAGCTGATGGCAGAACTGATGACAGCAAGGTTTGTTTTCTTTATATGATCTCAAGTTACAAAACTTTAAACAAAGAAACTTTTGCTAGTTTGGAATTCCTCACCTGCCTCAATTTTCATTCCTGACTTGGCAGACTTGGCTTTTTAACAACTCAACTTTACCTGCTTAAGCTTGTGAGAGTAGCGCGGGATAAAGAATTAGCTTTTTATCTCCTTTTAGAATGAATTATACAAATTAATTTTGTGATTCCAGGCCTTCATAGCAGCATGGAAGGAGGCGTGTGGAGCAACAGGAAAGGTTAAACTTCTGATACCAAAAGGAATGTACTTGATTGGCCCTGTTAAATTTGCAGGCCCTTGCAAAAATGTATCGTCTCTTACTGTATACATGAAGGCAAGATCTCATCTTTCTGGACAACCTATTCTCATTCTTTCTGTTCCCAATCATCTTTAAAATCTTGAATCATGGTTGATGGTTCTAACTTAGAAATGAACTTTCAGGGTTATTTAAAGGCTACAGCAAAGTTGTCTAGGTATGGATCTGGAACTGGTTGGGTTGAATTTGGATGGCTGGAGAGGCTAACTTTGACTGGAGGTGGAACCTTTGATGGCCAAGGTGCCAAAGCCTGGCCTTATAACTGCACCAATGACTCAAAGTGTAAACTTCTTCCAACTGTATGTTCTAACCTTTATCACACTTCCTGATTCTATCTCTAGGCTGTGAGAATCGAGTTAAGGCATAAAATGCATATTAGCTTGGTGAAATAAATCTAATAGGAATATATGTATGTATTTTCCTTGTGTTTTCAGAACGTAAAATTTGTGGCAATGAACCAGACTGTAGTCCAAGGCATAACTTCACTGAATAGCAAGTTCTTTCATATAGCTCTTGTCGAATGCAAGAACTTCAAAGGTACTAAGATCAAGATTTCTGCACCAGCAGACAGCCCCAACACTGACGGTATCCATGTGGAGCGAAGCTCTAGCGTCTATATCTCTCAATCACTTATTGGTACTGGTGATGACTGCATTTCTATTGGACAAGGAAATTCTCAGGTTACCATCACAAGAATCAAATGTGGACCTGGTCATGGAATCAGGTGCTCTTGAATTTTCTTCTAGTTCAAGTGGTATATATACCTCCTATTTAATTTCTTAGAGGTATTTAATATATAGGGTAAATGTTCCTTGATCTAATAGTGTTGGAAGCTTGGGAAGATATGAGGACGAAGGGGATGTAAGTGGACTGGTTGTTAGAGATTGTGCCATGTCAGGAACCACGAATGGCATCAGGATAAAAACATGGGCTAACTCCCCAGGTAGCAGCGCGGCAACCAATATGACATTTGAGAACATTGTGATGAACAATGTGACCAATCCAATAATAATCGATCAGTCATATTGCCCATTCAGTTCTTGCATCTCCACAGTAAGTCCAATGGTTTCCATTATTTGAGGCTAGCTTTGAAAGTGTTGGTACGTAGGATTAGAGGCATAAGTAGAAGGCAGCAATGTTTAAATAATGAAATATGTTGGTCTTGTGCAGGAACCATCTAAGGTGAAGCTAAGTGATATATATTTCAAGCAGATAAGAGGGACCTCATCATCTGCGGTGGCAGTAGCGCTAGAATGTAGCAAGGGGATACCGTGCCAGAACATATACCTTGAGAATGTTCACTTAGAATTGTCATCAGGGGAGAAAAAAGCCACTTCATCATGTAAAAATGTCAGAGGAGCTAGGTACATTGGCGAACAAATCCCGCCACCATGTGCCTAGTAGTGTTAAAGGTGAAGGACCTTATTTATTATTGTTTTTTTTAAAAGAGTCATGCTGCCTGCCTATTCAATTGAACGGACGATTTTTTGATTGTGAGAGATCATGCCATGCTCACGTTTTACAAAAATGAAAATGGTGAAGGGGTGCAAACTTCCACTCTCAATCATCGGCCTCTCCAGCGTGGAAAGGCATAAGTAATCGTGATGGGCGTGGTTGGGGATGGCAACAGGCTGGGTTTCTTTCTGGACAGATTCAGATGGAGTGGTGATTTTCCTCTTTCTAGGCATGCTCTTAGTTAATCATATTAGAGAAAGGGGGAAAAGGATTCATTGGTTTTATGCTCACTCGCTGGGCGAGGCTTGATGCGCCAGGAATGAAGAGTCCAATCAAGGGGGTTATCATTGGCCAGAATATAGTTCAGATTAATTGAAATATCACACAGCGTCTTGGAGATTGCAGGTTGGCCTTCGACAAGTCTAATGAGAGCAACGCCTGCAAACAGCCCATCTTAATTACAAGCCTAGTGAATATATGGTTTTATCAATGAGGTGAGAATATATGCTGATGGAAGGAAGCTGTACTGGAAAACGGGATATACATGCATGTGGGTCTATAACGAGACAACAATTAATGGTGTTTGGACTGTGGGTTTCGAAGGATACCTCTTGGGTTTTTCAATGATCGTAGCCGCTGTGAGCATCCATGTGTTTTTGTCCAGGGAGATGGTAGCTAGATCACCGGACCTCCTTCCACCCTCTGCAATATTTGGCAATGATCAGCCTAGCTACCACCAGAAAAAATGTACAAGGATGGATCAACGACGATAAACACGTAAAATTAATACATGCGACGAGCAACTCACACTCACTCACTTGGACACCAATAGAATAACTTGCAAAAACCATCCATTTTAGACCATGGTGTTCGATGCATGCGCTTGTTTCTCGACCATAGTCTCCAGGTCAAAATAATAAATAAATAATTAAGAATTGCAAGTAAATGGATAAAAATAAGAACCAGGTGGATCCGAACCTGAGGGTTTGTAAGATTTAAAACAAATATTAATACAGTTTTAGGCATTTTGTCTTCAAAATAAATTAATTATTATAAATTCGATAAGACCACTAGTCAAATTATTGATAACATTTAATCTCTAGCAGTAATTTTCTTAATTACAAAGAGTGCCCTGTGCTTCTTCTTTTTCTCTTTTTCTAATTTTCTAGAAGGTATCGATAATATTCGAATCATCGTTATAAGCCCTGGCAGCGTTGGGGTAAAGAGTTTAGTTTAACCATTCTCGAGTACAAAGAGGAAAGCTCTCTGTCAAGTGGCCAAAGGGGGTTTCTTTCTCTCTTTCGCCCACACCTATCTATCATCCAATTACATATTTGCGCGCATATCAACTGTAGCATCAGGCTGAGTAGAGGGGAAAAATCGATGGAGAGCGAATCGGAGATGGTAGCCCTCCCGTTGCTATTGACGCCGATCGAATCCAATTACAGAGCTTGCACCATTCCTTACCGCTTCCCCTCAGACAATCCTAAGAAACCAACCCCTACCGAGCTTCAATGGATTGACCTCTTCCTCAATTCCATTCCCTCCTTCAAGTAATTCTTTTCTATTCAATCTCTCTCTCTCTCTCTCTATATATATATATATATATATTATTACTATTATTCTTTGTTTTTCACTCAATATTTTGTTTTTTGGGTGAAGGAAGCGTGCTGAAATTGATCCTACTGTTCCTGATGCCCCTGTCAGAGCTGAAAAGTTTGCTCAGAGGTACCCTTTTTTGGCACTATTTCTTCTAGTTATTTATGTATCAATTCCACTTTATTTATTTATTGTTTAATGATGTGAGTTTTTTTTTTTAAAATAGATATGGTGATGTACTGGAGGACTTTAAGAAAGATCCGGAAAGCCATGGTGGCCCTCCTGATTGCATTGTAACTTCCCTGAACTTCCTCCACATCCACATCGCATCCCCCCCCCCCTCTCTTTTTGTAAGTTATCAATTGTTTTCTCTCTGTCCCTGGTAGCTTCTTTGCAGACTGCGGGAGATAATCCTTAGAGAGTTGGGATTTATAGACATATTCAAGAAAGTCAAGGTCAGTCACTCTCAAATCATGTCTTTTTACCTTCAATAAAGCTGAATTATAAATGAAGTATCTCCTTGCAGTCGATAACAGCTTGCATCGTGTTTTAAATGGGCTCTTTTTGCTATTAACGTTCACCGTGTGTTAATTATAGCGCCTGTCAATGGTGAAAGATTGAGATTTTTTTCTTTTCCATGTTTGTGTGTGTGTGTGTGTGTGTTGGGGACTTTTTTTTCCTTGCATATTATCGTCTTTTGCCTATACACTTTAAAAGCGCACCCCTTTTTGGTGATGCAATAGGATGAAGAGAATTCAAAGGCTATATCACTCTTTAAGGATGTGGTTCAGCTTAATGATGCTATTGAAGATGAGCCCAAGCGTCTAGAAAATCTTGTCAGAGGAATTTTTGCTGGGAATATCTTCGACCTCGGTTCTGCAGAGGTTAGTTAATGTTTATTCAAGATAATCTTTTAACAAGTTATGAACTTGTTTGTGAATGGAATTTGAATCCAAACTACATGGATTCTAGGGTTATTTATTTTGATCACTCGCCTTCTCGCTATTTGAGGTCCTGCTCTTCTCCCTTCATTCCCTGAACTTTACCATCAGCATTCCTTTTCTATGACCCCTTCATTTTAGATCACCCTCTGGATTACTGTTGCATTAATGTTTTCTGCTCGTAACTCAACCATATTTCATTTTTTTGTTTTATCATTGATGCCATTGCTTTTTGGGAATTTCTTCAAATTATCAACCTCTCTAGCTTTTAGCAAAAGCAGTTGTTTTGTTTCTATAACTGTGTGGTTGCTGCTTAAATTTATTTCTTCTCTTGAGGATATAGATTCTGTTTTAGTTGTGCAATTTGAATACTTCTTGATTGATGTCTATCCTTTTTTTTCCCCCACTTCATGCAGCTTGCAGAGGTTTTCTCAAAGGATGGAATGTCCTTTTTAGCTAGCTGTCAAAATCTGGTCCCGCGACCCTGGGTCATTGATGACTTGGACGCCTTTAAAGTGAAATGGAGCAAGAAATCATGGAAAAAGGTGAATTACAAGAATGAATTCTTTTACATGAGGTTTAATTCCTGTTAATGAATTACAAGTACATCTGTAAAAGATGTTGATGATTCCATTTGTACTAGGAAAAAAGAAAAAAAAATCTTACCAGCTTCCTCGTTGTTCATGACAGGTTGTCATTTTTGTTGATAATTCTGGTGCAGATATAATTTTGGGTATTTTGCCCTTTGCAAGAGAGCTACTGCGGCATGGAACTCAGGTTTTCATTTACATTTGAATTACAATCTGTGACACATTTATTTTTTATATCACAAGCCTAAAAGTTTGCTTCAAATATGAAGTCAGGTTGTTCACTTTCACTTTGTAAAGAATCAATTGAAGGCGTCAATTTAGCTTGATAACTAGTTTGTCAGTACACTGTCGGTATTCAATATGTAAGAAACACTGACGAATAGTATTTTGATTTTGATACTGATCCTGTGGTTTTGAGCACTCTTCTTTTCATATTTCTATACTAGTCTTCAAAGTTGAGGTGCTTTTCATTTAATTAAGTTGTGCACAAATTTCATGATGGGTCCGGGAAATACCTTTTTTTTTTCAGTTTTAAAGCATTTATACAAGATGCTATAATAACTACTGTTTAAATGCTTTCTTCCTGAGCATATTTGGGCTCTCTCTATCCCAGGTTGTGTTGGCTGCCAATGACATGCCTTCCATCAATGATGTCACTTACACTGAACTGATAGAGATTATAGCAAAGGTGATAGAAAGAACTTGTAGAACTATGATACTGCTTGATTCTTGGCTGTCTCTAACTTAAGATCTGTTTTTCCAGTTGAAGGATGAAAATGGACAGCTTTTGGGTGTCAACACGTCAAATCTTTTGATAGCCAATTCTGGAAATGATTTGCCGGTCAGAATTAAAGTGTTAGAGTATTTATTTGTATTTCATGTTGAATGGTTGTCTGTCTTTTTCTGACGGGCACTCTTGGCTGTATAGTAATAGCCCTTTTACTTTTCCATTCCTTGCAGGTTATTGATCTTACAAGAGTATCCCAAGTGCTAGCATATCTAGCAAGTGATGCAGACCTAGTAGTATTGGAAGGAATGGTAAGTTCTTTCTAAAATAAAGTTAGTGTTTAAAGAAACAATTGCAAATGGCCAACTGGATATAGATGTATGATTAGGTATAGTGACTTTATTTTTATGCATATCTGGCTTTCATTGATTTTTCTAGGTCAAAAAGAAAAAAAAATAGTGTGCTAAAAATGGATAAAGATGGAGTTTGATTGTTGTTTCTAGTCTAGGAATGACAAAGGCTGGACATGTTTCGAGTGTTGTTGGATCTTTTGACTGACCAAGAACAATGGAAAGAAAAGATAGCCGCATTAAGGAGCTGGGCTAGCATATTCTAATTCATTGTTATAAGTGAATTCAATAGTTTGAAGAAATGTGTGCCTCTCCAATGTGTGCACCTGTAACCTTCACTGCTTTTGGCAGGGCCGTGGGATAGAGACAAATCTTTATGCTCAGTTTAAATGCGACTCTCTTAAGATTGGGATGGTAATGATTTGAATTGTATTTGTTTATTTTTTAGGATTTCAATTCATGTCCGTTGTTTTATATAGTCTTGCCAAACTTGTAACCAATTTTTGTTTTCTTTTTAAACAGGTGAAACATCCAGAGGTTGCTCAGTTCCTTGGGGGACGGCTTTACGATTGTGTTTTCAAGTACAATGAAGTTGTGGGTTAAAATTTTGATTCTTGTCTGTACTGCTAACCCAATTTATTCCGAGGCAACCGTTCAATATACATGTATTTTAGGCCTCATCGCCTGGAACATGTAGATGAACCATAGAATTCAGTTTTTTAAATCAATTAAGAAGCACAAAACTGATTACATGCATTTTTTTTACATTTTGCTATAAATGGATGTGAGGTGTGGTATCTTTTGTATGAGAGTTTCTGTTGCACAGTCATGGTAGTCTTGGTTTCTTCTGTGTTTACCAACTCTGTGACATGTGCAAGACGCTGATTATTATAAGGAATTGTTTCTATATGAACTTTCATCTCATTTTATTGATGGACAAGGGTAAGGTAAACCAATTTCACCAATCAATCAACTGCCAGAAAGAACAGAAAAACACGAAAGCATATTGATGTCACTTCTCTTTAGTGGGATATGAAGCCATTTTGTTGATCCCACATAGCCCTTCAGGTTTGCCTGTGTTTCTCTCCACCCTTATGAAGCCTCTTCCACCCCACTTGGTTCCCCAGGAATTTTTCACAATGATATAATCCATCCCCCTTGATGAGCCGTATCCAGCTGCTGCTGCTGCTCCACGACCCAGACTTGCTCCACAAGATCCGCTGAACACCCCCTGCAAAAACCAAAAGCCACACATAATGAGCCCCCGTCTAATGCTTCTCCAAGTTGGGAAGTGATAGAGAGCAGGTATGTTATAGATGCAAGAGCATATTCAACATTCTTACCCCACTATGGAATTGGAAGTCTCTACTAGAAGCCTCAAAAGCAACACTGAGAGGCCGGTGAGCTAGTGCCTTTAAGAGGCTTTGCTCGTCATCTTGTGGCACACCACGGTAACCAGTGATAGTTACCACCTCCATTTCTTCCTGAAGATGACAGACAAATAGGTATTAAACAAGTTCTATCCGTCGTATTCAACAATTGAATGCATTATTAGTTACTCATCAGCATCTACTTTCTTTACGTCACAAGTGCCTTCCTCCATGAGATATGGGTAGTCTTCCTCTTTGCGGAGGCCACCATTGCTGACTATGAACTCCAAAGCATAATCCATGAGGCCTCCATTGGAGCCATTATTAAAACTTGTGTCGCACTCGACCAGCTGCTGCTCAGAAAAAGAAGTTAGATTTCCTGTGACAATCTGGTTTATGCTTTCAAGAGCTGCAACTGTTGAGAATGCCCAGAAACTGTCACAGGAACCTGGGTTCTTCACAGGAGTAACGGGTCCATACTCTCTCCAGTCAACAGATTTGGGCAAGTCCACAACATCTCTGTAACTGAAGTCTTAAGAGCTTTTCTTCCTAGGAAACTCAGGATACAATCCAAAGTACTTGCTCTTGAACTCCCATGGCTCAGGTCTGCAAGCTCCTTCAGCCCCAGCCAGTTGCTAGTGATCTCCTTGTTTCTTTGGTCAAGGTGCTTCAAGTTGTCTTTGAACACCTCAAACCCATGCAGCTTCTCATCGAGACTATTGTAAGCCTTTCCATGTCTAGATAGAAACCCATAATTCAAATGGCTCAACAAGTTTATAAACAGAAGTCAAGTGTTCTGGTGAGTAACCCACAGTTGAAAAATCACAGGCTAGAACCGAACATCCAAAAAGCGACGCCAACAAGGTGAGGTGAGAAGATAAATCTTTGAAACTGAGAGATCCATTGAGATAGAGAAATATGGTAGTAAAATGAGAGACGAGAACTGAGAAGAAGAGATGGGTGAAGATTAGGGAGGGGGTGGGGGTGTTATATATACCTTTGGTTTTCAAGTGCTACTTCCTCGTGAAGTATTTGCAATAATTTTCAAATCAGTCTCTCAGCATTCTCAATTTTTTTTTTGAGTATCAAATGAGAATATTGTAATGTCTGTCCAATTTTTTGCTTCTTAAAATGTTGAAACATCAGGGACGGCTTTCCGATTTTGTTTTCAAGCACAATGAAGCTGTGGGTTAAAGATGCTGATTCTTGCTTGCACTAATTTCTTCGGAGCCAATTATTAATAACTCCTCCGGTCTTCCACGGCTTTAGATGTACTCCACCACACGGTCCCCGCGAACATCGAAAGCCCACCTCAAAGACGGCTTCTTACAGACGTGAAAGAATTCTCAATATTCTTACCCCCCTAATAGAACTTTAAATCCCTAGCAGAAGACTCAATAGATGATGATGCACTGAGAGGCTGGTGAGCTAGTGCCTCCATCTTCAAGAGGTTTTGTTGTTCTTTTTTCTGCACATGACGGTACTAACCACTAATAGCTAGTTACTACCTCCATTTCTTCCTCAAGACAACGAACAAAGAGGTTTTAGAC
The DNA here is from genome assembly GCA_015708895.1 of Populus ilicifolia. Lineage (NCBI taxonomy): Eukaryota > Viridiplantae > Streptophyta > Magnoliopsida > Malpighiales > Salicaceae > Populus > Populus ilicifolia. Next base: position 126,770 of record SRLM01001026.1, read on the forward strand.
ATAATCGATCCATCATTCCATTGTATACATACAGCAGTGGAAATGCAATTCGTGTTACGTAAAAGATTTTCATCGCAAGTGCCTTCTTCCATGCGATATGGGTAGTCTTCATCTCTGTGGAGTCCGTTGTAGAGCATGAACTCAAAGGCATGATCAAATATGTTGCCTCCTCCGTTGCAGCCATCACTGATATTCATGGCGCGATCGATCAGCTGTTGCTTTAAATTCCCCGTGACAATCTGATTTATGCCTTTAACAGCTGCAACTGCTGAGAATGCCAGGCAACCACCCTGACTGGAGTATTGAAGATATTATCAAATTTATCGAGGGTGAAGAAAAACATCATCAAGGATATTTAATATTAAAGATATCATGATTAGGAATTATTGATATCAAAGATAATTATGATTTTTGATAATATCTGTATAAATAATTATTGATACTAAAAATAATTATGATTATATTTGCAACAAATATTCTAGAAATTAAATATATATCTTATCATTCATTGTATTTTTTATGATAAGATTTTTGAATCAGAGATAGTAATATATATAAGAACATGATGTAATAGTATTGTTTCAAAATATATATATATTTTTATAATTCTTTTATCTTACATGCTATTAGAGCTATTGATCCACGTCACATAAATGGCTTCTTCTTCACTAAACACCTCAGATGCTACTACTAATAGCAATCCTCCACTTGTTTCTTCTCAATCCATAAACGTTACAAAACTCTTAAAAGATAACTATCATCTAAAAAGCATAATTAATCCATTTCTTTCGTGGGCAACGTCTCTTTGGATGCCTTGATGGAATCATTCTCATCCCACCCAAAGAAGTTTCCATGGCTGAAACCTCCTTTGTCACTTCAACCTTTTTATGAATGTTGGCAACGACAAGATGCCATTATAGTTGCTATTCTATTCTCAATAATTTTAGAAAATATCTTTATTCAAGTGGTTTCTCATACCAATTTTGCTGCCATTTAGTGTGCTCTAGCCAAATCCTATTCCTCTCAATCACGTGCTCGAGTTATTCAACTCCACACTAAACTCGTTAACACTCGCAAATGTGCACAATCAACACATGATTTTTTTATGTAGATCAAGTGCATGAAAGATGAGCTTGTTGTTGCCAGCCATGCTCTTTATTTTGATCAAATCATCTCCTATCTACTATCAAGTCTTGGCCACGATTATGACTCTTTTGTTACTACCATCATAACCCGCATAGATCCTGTCACTTTAGAGGAAGTATATGCTCTCTTACTCACCACAAAGTCATGTTTGCTGCACAATAATACACCTATTTTCTAGCCCATTGTTCATGTTGCTACTCTTCAACCCCCTTTTTCTTCTTACAGATGATGAAATCCATACAAAGGTTGGAATTACAAAGAAGTCTCCTATAATGGCAGGAACATATTTCATAGAGATACTGTGATATGTCAAGTCCATAATAAACCTGGTCATTCCGCAAAAAAAAGCTATCATCGGTTTGACGTTACCTATCATAACAATGTTGCCAAATCTAGCAATTTGCATGGTCTGATGGTTACAGCAAGTGCTGCTTCAGCAAATGATTGGCATCCTGATACAGGTGCTACACACCATCTCACTAATAACATGGACAACTTGAATCTATGGAATGAAGACCATACTGGTTCAAATCAAGTCCTTGTTGGCAATGGTGTAGATTTGCAAATTTCTCAAATTTGTTCTTCTATTTTAACTCCCTCAAAAACACTGTTTAAACAATTACTTCGTGTCCCTAAAATTCAAAAAAATCTAATTTCTATTCAACAGTTTTATAGTGATAATCTTGTGTTTTTCTGAATTTCATGATTGTTTTTTTTTCTCATTAAGGACTATTCGAGGAAAATCCTTCATTACGACACCTTTAAAGATGGTCTGTATTCATTCTTCAACCTATCAGACACACTCCCTACACACTTCCTCCTCATACACTCACTAATATATGAGTTTTTTTTACCAAATATGGCACAATAAGCTTGGTTATGCATCTTTTCCAGTTCTTTAAAAATCTATTTCTATATTTACATTACCTGTCGTAAATAAAAGACTTCCCAGTTTGTTGAGATTGTCAACTAGCTAGAAGCAGTCAATTGTTTTTCAAAACTAGCAATTATAAATCTATTAATCCTTAGATATAATGCATACTAATGTTTGGGGATCAACACCCATCTTATCACATAGTGGTGCTCGATATTATTTATGTTTTTTAGATAATTACACTAAATTTATATGATTGTTTCCTTTTAAACTCAATGATTGTACTAAAGTTATATGATTGTTTCCTTTTAAACTCAAATATGAAGTTGAGAAAGTCTTGCTGATCTTCAAAACTTCTGTTGAACGACAATTTAATTGTACTATAAAAAATATTCAATCTGATTAGGGAGGTAAATATCACCGCATGTCTACTCTTCTGACTTAAATTGCTATTTATCATTGTAGAGCATGTCCATACACTCATCAACAAATGGGTGAAGTTGAACATTGTCATAAATAAATTATTGAAGTTGGTCTTGTATTATTTTCATATTCTAAACTTTCATAATAATTTTGGGAAGATGCTTTTCTCATAACCACTTATATTATCATTCGTCTCTCTACTTCTATTCTCAATAAAAAATCTCCATATGTAATTGTTTATCGTTATACTTCTAATTATCATTTATTTAAAATTTTTAGTTGTGTATGCTGACCTTATCTTCGACCAAATAACAAACACAAAATCAATTTTAAAGCTAAAAAATATATTTTTATTGGTTATAGCTTGGACCATCATGGATATAAATGTCTACATCTTGCAACATATAAAGTTCATGTATCCCGTCATGTTGTTTTTGATGAAGACCATTTTCCATATAAAATCCTCATCACTAACCTTCTATCTATCTAGAAACAACCTCCATAGTAGTTCCATTTTCAAATACTATTTCTTCCTTGTCATTAACACCTGCAGGTACATGTGTAACTTCACCATTACTACAAATTGACTCCTATCTGCCATCATCTTTTTCAACTCTAGAGTCAGCACCTCAATCATCAGCAGATACTACCCCTGCTTCCTTTCCCATACCAGTTCCAAATCCCACAACTACAATCTTAGCTATTTTAAATACTCACCCGATGGTTACAAGATCAAAAGATCACATTTCCAAACCAAAAAGAACCCCTGATAGACACACCTTATATCCGCTGCCCCAAGCACTGCATGTTTCTACCTCTCCCTCCTATAAAGAACCTACCTACCTCATTTATTAAATCCTCCAACTCTTGTCACTAATGATCTGTAATGAATTTTAAATTTGATCTTTTGCTCCGCAATCAAACATAGAAACTGGTCCCTCCATCATGCCATCTTAATTTCAGTGGTTGTCGCTGGATTTTTAAGATTAAAAGGAAAGTTGATAGCTCCATTGAAAGATATAAGGCCCAGCTGGTTACTAAAGGTTACCATCAGCAACTGGGGGTGGGTTTTCATGAAACTTATAATCCAGTTGTAAAACCCGCAACTATCTAGCTTGTTTTATCCATTGCAGTCTGTAACAATTGGATAATTCATCATCTGGATGTCTACAATGCATTTCTCCATGGCAATTTGATAGAAGTGGTTTACATGGATCAACCTCCTAGCTTCAAACATCCCCAGTTTCCTTATCATCTTTGTAAGCTCAAACGCTCCTTATATGGCCTTAAATAGATGCCTCGTTAGTGGTTTTCCCGCTTTACTATTGTGTTGATACAATTCAGCTTTGTTGGCAGCAAGGCAGACTTATCACTCTTTGTGCACACTAACACCTTTAGCATCATATATATCTTTATTTATGTTGATGACATTATCATCACTTGTTCTAATTTTACCGTTATCACAGATATCATTCAGCGGCTGAATAAGGAATTTGTTACCACTGATCTTGGCCCTCTCAGTTTTTTCTTATGCGTTAAAGTTATACGTGATGCTATATGACTTAATCTCATTCAACGCAGATACATTGCTGATCTTCTTAAAAAATCCAAAATGGATGGTGACAAGCTGTATTCCACTCCAATGTCCATCAGTGTGGCATTGACAACAACTTATACTGTATAATTTTGATGATCCTACCGTGTACAGAAGCATTATTGGTGGCTTTCATTATCTCTTATTCACTCGGCCTGATATTGCTTTCGCCATTCATTGTGTTAGCAAATTCATGCATCAACTAAAATAGTCTCATTGGATATGTGTAAAGAGAATCCTGTGCTATCTTAAACACTCCATCTCCTACTGTTTACTATTGACTTGTAGCAGCTCCTTCATATTTCAAGTGTTCTTTTATGCAGATTGGGCAGGGACACAGATGATCATCGATCTGTTAGTGCCTACTGTGTGTTTATTGGCTCAAATTTAATTTCATAGCATAGTAAACAACAGGTTACAGTTGCTAATATCAGTATTGAGGCTGAATACAAGGTTCTTGCAAAGACTGCAGCTAAACTCCAATGATTATAATTTTTAGCTTCAGAACTTGGTTTACACCTATCTCAAAGTCCCACTCTTTGGTGTGATAATTTTAGTGCCACGTATCTATCCTCCAATCTAATGTTTCATGCACGTAAAAACCATATCGAGATTGATTTTCACTTTGTTAGAGATCTTGTTTCTAAAAAAAAAATTAACTTTCAATTTTTTATCTAGTCGTGATCAACTAGTTGATCTCCTTGTACAACCACTTTTTGCTACGCGATTCAATCTTCTGCGCTCCAAATCTTAACATTCGTAACCTCCTGTTCAAATTACGGGGGTGTGTTGAAGATATTATCAAATGATAAACATAATCAGGGATCTCTAATATTTAAGAGATCATGATCAGGAGGGATCTCTAATATTTAAGAGATCATGATCAGGGATCACTGTTACTAAAGATAATTGTGATCTCTAATTATATCTGCACAAGAGATTATTAATATTGAAGATAATAATTATAAGATCTTACATTAACAAGTGAAGAGTTGGTTACTGACTTTATTAGTAGTGTTGGTCGCTAACTTGTTATATGTGTTTTGGAGTATTAGATTTAGTGATGAGCTCGCGTCATCAGGAATAAAACCATGAGGATGAAAAGCTAAAAAAAGATAATATATAACACGTTAGGCTAGACTGTTATAATTGTGATCATATTTACAATAAATATTCTAGGAATTAAGTGCATATCTTATCATTTATTACATTCTTAATGATGGAATTTTTGAATCAAGGATTGTAATATATATAAGACCATGATGTAACGGTATTGTTTTTTTTTTTAAATATATATTTATGTAATTTTTCTCCCACTCATCTTTCTCTATTTATTCTTTAATAAAAGTTATTCTTTAAAGGTTTTCTTAATATATTAGAATAATATTTTTTTAATATTAAAAAAATAACCAGAATACAGCTATCCTCCTCTGCTACGCGGAAACCATGATTCTTTAAGTCCATTCGAACAAAAATTAGTAAGAAATTCCAGGACTAAGTTATAATTAATTTCAAAATGGAATACGTCATCACATCCTTTCATCAATTGGTGTTATCAATAAAATTAAAAGAGATTGCGCCATGTCATATTTTTTCACAATAAAATTATTGTTGATAATATATATATATTATTCTGATTCTTGAAGAAGAATTCACCTTGATCCCTGTATTTTATTTTTTGCCTTACAAAGAGGTTATTCATTGAAAGTTTCTGCGCTGTCGTATTTTCCAACAAATAAAATGGGAGGTTAGAGCTGAGAAGAAGAGGTGGATGGAAGAGTAATTATCCTTGTTTATTTTTTATTTATTTTTATAACTGGACACTGAAAGATATTTGAAGAACTCCATATGAAGTGACATGGCAATATATAAATGGTGTGTCATCAATCATTTTCTTATTTTTATATCTATGTTTATAATTATTATCTGATGTTTTATTATTTGAATTCTTTTTTATTTATTTATTTTCTTAATAGCAGGTGTCATCTCAATTAATTATCCTTTTAGTTTAGTTTAGTTTAAGAATCACTCAAGGAAGGTGGTATCCCCCAGGAGCCAGGCAGACGATTTGAAAACGAAAACTACACATGTAAGAACCATTCATTAAATGGACCCCACCATGCGCCCAATCAGCATCCACCCATCCTTCCCACGACAACGAATAAACCAGCCTGTGCTCTAGCTGTTAACACTTGTAATCTTTCACATCCCTCTCCCCATCTTCCTTCTCCTCTGCTCCCTACTCTCTCTACCAAATCCCCCTCGTCCCTTCCATCACCACTGGCTGCCTCTCCTGCTATCCCAACCCTTTAATCCTCCCCCTCTTCTTCCTGTAATATTAATAACAATGAGCTCCATTGTCCAGAGCTTTCAAAAGAGAAACAATCCTGCTGCTCTCCCTGTCTCACAAACTCACTTCTCTAAAGACCACGCTGTGGCCGGTCTGCGTAGAAGGCTCTCCTCTCTTTCCCTCAAGATCCAGCCCATCTCTTCCCCTGCTACTCAATGGGCACTTCAAAGATCCAAATCTGTGTCGGCCATGGGGGAGTACGCTGGCAGCTCCGTTAAGAAATGGTGGGACTGGGGCTGGTCTTGGATCCTTTCAAGAAAGCCCGTTTTTGCTCAAGATCTTGAAATGAATGAAGAAGAGACCAGGGTTCTCGGTTGTCACAGCAAGGGGAGCTGGAGACATGTGTTCTATAAGTTCAGGTCCGAGGTAATAAAGCTTGCGAGGTCCGGAGATAAAGCTGTCCTTCCTCAAACTTGCAGGTCTGATCATACCTTCAGTTACTCCGAGAATTTTGATGCTGGCCACTGAGAAAGCAGCAATCTCGCGATATTCAGCATTTGGAGGTGTTCGAAGGAAGCTGATCAAGCCTTGGGTAATTTCTTCAATAAGATCAGAAATCAAGAATTCAAGATTCAGATCAAGAAATAGGATTCTTTTTTGTATGTTTCTTTTCTCTTATTTTTTCTTGTCAATGCTTGTCCATGAGAGTTACTGGTGGCTGTAAGTAATTGCATACCTAGAAGAGTATGATATTTCTGGCCGGTATTGATACAAGTGATGTTGCTTTAGAGAGATCGATCGATTCATCCATAGTCAAATTCATTGGCAAGCTAGGAAGAGGAATGAGTCAACGTATCTTTCAAGATTAAGGAGCCACCAGTTCCGATTGCTCATTGCCAGCCAAAGATTGTTCTTGCTACTTGCTTTGTTAAGCCATGTAGCACTCTACTGTTGTATATGAGTATTTTTATTTATTTATTTATACTCTTGAAGCTTCTATTGTAAGGAAGTATAGATGTGTTATTGTTGTTCAATGGATTTCTTGTTCAAGCAATATTATATTACCCTATTTATTTATAATTCTTTCTGCACAAGGAAGCCAGCAAGATTAATTTCCCTTCTCACCGGACACTTTGGGGCCCAAAACCCATCACGAAATGATTCCAGTCGACATAAGAATTGTTGAGGGACGTTGTTGTATCGATTAATTATGTGGACGTACTTTCATGTATACTTGAAGGTTTAGTTAATTAATGACTTTATTCTTTAATTGAACCACAGGAGAAATTAAAAAAGACAGGCAGGCACCCCATGTAAATAAAAAAAAAAAGACAAGAGTGCATGCATGTATATGGCTATATATATAATAAACACAAAGGTAGACGGTGGGAAGTGTTGTGCGGCGAATACAGACTAAGAAGTGCGGGAAAGGAAGGCGACCTCTTAATGATATGTATATCCATGCATGAGATGCCATGCCATGCCATCATGATTGATAAGCCAAGCCTCAAATTATCCAACTTTACATTGTTAAGATTTTATTATATTGTTATAACTGTAAATCAGTTAGAGCCGGATAGTTATAATTATTTTACAGTTACACCAGGCTAGTGTTATATATATATATATTTTACTCTGGTTGAAGATTATAGGAGAATAGAATAAAAATTTATTCTCTTAAAACTTGTTTCGGTATCAAAGCTTTCAATTAAAGATCCAATCGTTGCTTATGCTTTTACTAAATCTTCTTCAGCCTCTAGCTTGATTGCATCTGGTCAAAGCACAACAATAACATCCATTCCTTCCTATCAAATGCTTAACAACACCCTACCTGTGACACTTGATCGAACTAATTACATCTTGTGGAAATCTCAAATTAAAAATGTGGTTTTTGCTACTGGTTTTTGGGATTTCATAGATGCAACCTCTATTTGTCAAGATAAAGAGCTAAGTCCAGGAGTGCTTGATCTAGCGTTTGTTGCTTAGAGAAGACAAGATCACACAATCCTCAACTAGATTTACTCATCTCTCACTCCAGCAATCATGACACATATCATACGCCAAAATTCTTCTCACTGTAATAATACAACTAACGCTCGAGCTACAGTCCATGAATAAAGGATCTTTAGATATGATAGATTATATTATGAAGGTCAAAGGAGTTGCAGATAATCTAGCAGCCATTGGAGAACCTATCTCAAAACAAGACCAAGTTATAAATCCTTAGAGGCCTTGGATCAAACTACAATACAGTTGTTACAATTATTAATATAAGAGATGACAAGATCTCTATTGAAAATATTCATAATATGCTCCTAACTTTTAAGCATCGTCTTGCTCAAAAGCTTGATTGAACATATCTCTATTATATCTAGCAATTATATCTTTTTCTTTAATAACAGAGGTGGTGAAAGAATATATAATGGTAGTCGAGGATAAAACTATACTCTTAATATTAGTAACTACACTTACAGAGGTCGTGGTTGAGGAGGTAGATATAGAAATAATGAAAGGAATAATTTAACCAACTTTAAGAAGCCACAGTGCTAGTTATGTAATAAATTTGGTCATACAGTTTAGGTTTGTTACCATATGTTTGATATCTCCTAACAAACATCTCAGAACAGTGTCACTCGTTCTTCGAATGCTTATAATCAAAACTATATTTCCCTTATGGTTGCCTCCTCTAATAGTCTTGCAAATGACAATTAGTATCTTGATTTTGGCGCAAGTCATCATTTGACTCAAAATATGAAAAATCTAATCAGTTCAACACCCTACATAGGGGCATATGAGGTTATAATTAGGAATAATAAGCACTTATCCATTCCTAATATTGGTTCTCAATGTTTAGTCTTTAATTCACATACCTTTCAACTTAAAAAGGTGTTTCATGTTCCATTTATCTTAGCAAATTTAATCAATGTTGCTAAATTATGCTTAGACAATAATGCCTTAATTGAGTTTTGATCTAATAATTTTTTTGTGAAGGATCTATATATAAAGAAAGTGCTTACTTGAGACAGACATGAGAATAGTCTTTATAAGTTTCTAGTATTGGATAATAAAAAATTGGCTTACGTTGGTGTTTATAAGTCTTCTATTTTTCATTCTCATACTTTTTGTCCTGTTGATAATAAAGTAGAATTATAACATCACAAACTAGGTCATACTGTTATTGATATTGTAACCCGAGTAATGCAAAGTTGTAATGTTTCTTCTGGAAAGAATAAAGCTACTTTTTGCTCTTCTTGTCAACTTGTTAAAAGTCATAGGTTACCTACTTATCTTTCAATTTTCTGTGCATCTAAACCTTTGGAACTTGTTCATACTGACATATAGGGACCTGTTTTTAGCAAAGCTACATCTAGTGCTAAATACTTCATCTTATTTCTAGATGACTACTCCTAGTACACATGGTTTTATCCTCTATAAATAAAGGAATCAAGCCCTTCCTATCTTTAAGTAGTTCAAACTTCAAGTTAAAAATCAATTGAATACTAGAATCAAATGTATGCAATCTGATAATGGTGGTGATTTTAGGTTCTTTATGTCTTTTCTTCAGCAACCTAGCATTCTTCATCACTTTTCTTACCCTTACAACTCAGCTCGGAATGAGAGAGTTGAGAGGAAGCACATGCACGTTGTTGAGACTAGGTTGGCCTTGCTGGCTTATGCTTCCTTACTAATAAAATTCTAGCAATAAGTCTTTCATACAACAACTTTTCTTATAAACAGAATGTCAAGCTAGGTATTTAATCATGACTCACCCTATTTCATCCCTTTTAATAAAATTCCTGATTACAAGTCTCTTAGAGTGTTTGGTTGCTTGTGTTACCTATTCATTTATCCTTACAACAAGTATAAGTTATAGTATCGATATGTTCAATGTATTTTTCTTGGCTATAGTTTCAATCACAAAAGAATATTTGTGTCTTAATTCTCTAATTGGACAGTTTTATATTACTCTTCATGTTAATTTTCATGAAATACATTTTCTCTTTACTAAACCTTCTATTCCAAACAATGACGCCTCAACAACAACTTTCACTCCAACAATTATAACTTCCTCTATTTCTTCACCTTCCTATTATACTCAAAACCATGAATCACTACCATCTTTTTTACCTTTAACGAGTGACAGTTCACATTCTTTGAGTAGTTTTAGGACTACTTCTACCTCCAGTACTCTACTTAAGTTGTTTCACGAGGCTCCACCTTCCTTTTCTCCTTCAGCTCCACGCATGACAACATGAATGATATGTGGTATCACAAAAAAAAAACCATTTTAAATCTCTCTGCTATAAAGGTCTTAGAACCTCACATTCTCAAACAAACTTTTAAAGATCCAAATTGCACTCAAGCTATGGATCTAGAGATTACAATGCTTTATCAAAATCATACTTAGAATCTTGTTGACCAGCCTTTAGCTATCAATATAATAGGTTGTAAGTGGGTGTAAAAGCTAAAACATAAGCTAGATGGAAGCATAAAAAGATATAAAGTCAGGCATGTGGCTAAAGGATATAATCAAACTTATAGTCTTGATTATTTTGAGACTTTTAATCCAGTTGTTAAAGTTACAACTATTGGAATCATATTAACTATTACTCTCAGTTTTAAGTGGGAACTGCACCAATTTGATATTCATAATGCATTTCTAAATGGTGAACTAGAAAAGCAAGTATACATAACTCAACCTGCTAGATATGTGGACATTGCATTCCCCACCAAAATGTGTAGATTGAAAAAGACTTTATATAGCCTGAAACAAACACCACGAACTTGGTTACAACGACTTAGTTCTGCTTTTCTACAATGGGGTTTTAGCAATTCTAAAACTAATAGTTCTTATCCATGTTGATGATGTAATCATCATTGGCAGTTCATTACCACAAATTTCTTCACTCATTACTGAGCTTGATTATGTTTTTATCTTAAGAGATTTGGGGCAACTATCCTACTTTCTAGGTATAGAGATTTCTTACCATGAATATTCTATGAATTTAAGAAAAATATTCTATAAATTTAAAAAATATGTTTATGATCTGTTGCATAGAATTGCCATGTTCAATAACAAACCAACAAAAACTCCTGGTACTGTTAGGCAAAATTTATCTAAGTTTGATGGTGATCCTATACAAAAAGTTACTCAAAATCAGAAGCTACATACTAATCGTTACTATTATTTGATTCCACTATAGTCAAATTTTCACATGTTTTTCAGTTTCACATCTAAATCATTTGTTTGAAATTACTTGTTAGATGGTTAGTGCATCCATTGATGATGGAACTTTCTTTCTTTCTTTCTTTTAACAAAGAGGCTAACCTGTAGGTTCATGAAAAAATCTCATCGACCTATTTGAGGTCAAAAGAACTCTTGCATGATCACATCTATTTATGTCAAACTGGGAAATCTATTCAACCAGTAATCTTTTTTTTTTTTTTCTGGAATTATGTTTGTGCGCATTCATCATTATCTTCTTATTTTTATGTCGAATAAACAAATCTGAAACTGGGGCAGATGGGTTTTATGACCGTTTGTTGACATGGACATACTACATCGAGGTTTGTGCTATCATGACATCAGCCTTCGTTTCTTTTGCAGGAAATCTTGATAGCACATGAATCTGCAATGTCAGAGGGTGTTTAGCCTGAGATGACCATTCATACCAGCTCAAATTATTTGCAATGCACAGAAAAGTATGCTGCTATTTAGTATGTACACTGTTTTGAAGACAAATTAATAACAAAGATGGGGTCTTGTAATGTAGATATATTCTATTGGTTTTGGCTAAATAGAAGATGGAGGATAGCACGAGACAGTATATGATGTGTTCAGTCTCTCCAAATTCCTTATAGCACAAATACAGATTAAAAGGAACATGTAGCATTGGAAGATTTTCGTTGTTGATCAATTTTGACAGTTACTTTCAAGCACAAGGACCAATTTCTGCTTTTCAATTCATCATGCAAGACTCTAAAATTGGCACAGATGGGGTTAACCCCAAGTCATTAGCATGCTGTGATGTTTTTCAACCTGGGGTTCAGCAATGCCTGGAGTATGAAAATGAAACTTAAGATCCTCGTTCTTCAAAAATCAACAAACAGAGTGCTTAAATAAAAGCACAACAAATTAACTTATCAACATGAACAGCTATAATAACACTTCACACTAAAGTTTACAAAGCTTACGATCATTTTCCCCAGTCACACAGCAATATAAATGCAAGTGGACAAATGTTCAAGCACAGAAACTTCCAAAAATCTAAATCCTCTGTTACTCGGAAGGAATTGTAATCATTTCTCAAACTACTGTTACCAATCATCCTCATCTTCCAGCTTTGCTCTGCAACCTGCCAATGTGGGTCTAGTTCAAAATACAGGACTACGATTGGTAATCATAAATTACTTCGCAATTGTATCTCAAATCGCTATCCAAAAATATCTCGATAGTACTTTAGTTTTAGTTCTATATCCTTCAAGACTGTACTAATTGTGCACAATAATTAATACTAGTTAGTTACTGTTTTTTAATGCTTAATTGCAAGGTATAGAAGCATTATGAAAATCAAAAACAACTTTACAATCATTAGATTTTCGCTTTGGAATCATCTTTTAAATCTTCCCAGGTTAGCATGAGAATATTATGATTGGTAAGTCTTAAAACATTAGTACCAGAAACAATGATTTGATAATTGCTGATTCAAGGCTTCTTTCTTTCAAACATCTACCGTCACCAATTATGAAATGTGCATTAGAAAGTCCCAGCAAAGTGACAGTTCCAGCAGTAAGTAAAAGTAAAATGTAAGAAGTGGAAAATGGGAGTCATCTGAAAACAAAAGGCTATAAGGTACCTGTACATCACATATTCCCAAGATATAGGGCACCTGGTGCATCTCTCATGCTCATATTCAGACTGTTTCGCATGGTTCGTCTACCAATTCCTGCATTGCCTTTTTGCATCATGGCAACAAATTCACCATAGTCAATTCTTCCATCCTGAAACAACACGTACCACCAAATCAATGAAGTTTGGTAGCAAGCAAACAGGTGAGGGAATTCAAATAACTGAATCTGTTTGCCAACCCCCACTGTATATAAATGTAGATGACTTACATTATCTTGATCAACTTCTTTGATTATGTCTTCAAGTAAAACATCAGTCATGTTATGCTCAGCACAAGCTTGTTGAAGCTCATCGACTGTAATATAACCACTTCCATCCTTGTCAAAATATTGGAATGCTGCAACAAGATGTTCCTCACGCTCTAATTTGTTAAGATGAACTGTAGCAGCTACAAATTCCTTATAGTCAATTGTTCCACTGTTGTCCACATCAGCCTGAAATTGACAAAAATAACTAATCAGCTGATTAGAAGATAACATAATAAATAAGAAAAGCATATGCAAAAAATGAGGAAAAAATAAGAGTATGTAAATGAAGAAAAGGAGATGTGACTGGGAAAAACAATGGAATAGAGAAGTACAAAAATGTACAGAAACAACCAGATATGCGGATATCTGCTTTGACATAAACATCTTACCGCATCCATAAGGTCACGTATCTCTGTATCCTTCAAGGTAGAGCCATATCTTCGCAAACCAGCTTTAAGTTCATCAAATGTGATTGCACCACTGTTATCAGTGTCCATAGCCATGAACATTTCTTTCAAACCAGCAATTTCCTCCTCAGAAAGGCTCTCAGCTATTACCTGATAATGTGAAACAAGTACAAGTCATCAGAATGTATATGGTATAAAGAGTTGAATCTAAGACATGACAAACTGTCAATCAATCCTCTAGCTTCAGAAGTAGCCAAGTAAGCAACGTCAAGTGAGTATGCTTTCCAGTTAAAATGATAGACTGCCCACAGGTGCAAGAGAGTTACTGGGAAACAAGCAAAAACTATACAAGGACTAGAGACACGGGTGTGTAACCAGTGCCTTCGTCCGTATTTTCCGAGAGTGATTAAGTATTCTCCATGAAGTGTGCCCACTATTATCTAGAATGCTAAAAAATATGTCGCATATGAACATGCACATGCCCTTACCCGTAAAGCCATCTTTTTTAATTTATTCATTGCAGAGAACTGCTTGAGACGAGAAAGTACAGCGGGATCCAGCGCTCTATCAGGAGCAACTCCATTTTCACATATCCAAGGATGACCTGGTAAAGCAAACATATGTCAGTTTGACCTAGAAGTCAGCTGAAAATCAAATAATGTACGAATACAGCAAGCTATGCATATTAGGAAATTGCACAATCGCATATTGATTTTGGATCCAAATCCAAAAATTGCAGACTCTAGTTAATTAAGTTTACTAGCAAGCCTACTTCAGGGCAGTGAGTTCCAAAGCAACAGTGAATTGAAGATCAGCAATGCACAAACTAATGTGGTAATTCAAGGACAACATGATGTTTTACATTCAGGCATCGTGCAACCTAAATTGATTGACCCAAGGGGAACCCAAAAGGAAAGTCATAAGTTTTTTTAGCACTGTAAACACAGCGATGGCTATGTAGACTACAAATCCTGCTATCTGGTATTTGGGTTGCTTTACCAAAAAGCACAGAAAACAAAATCCAAATTAATATAGCAGCCCACCCAATTATCATTCATATAACTCAAGAAACTATTGAAAGTTCAGACATACACAGTACTTCATGAGCTGTTAAACGCTCTGAAGGTGAAGAGCAAAGCATCTTTCGGATGAGATCTTTGGCACTGCCTGATATTAGGGGCCACGGGTCGGAGTCAAAGTCGATATAACCCTTCAACACAGCATCAAATATTCCTTGTTGTGTTTCTGAAATTCAAAACAGAACTTTTCAGTAAATTGCACAAAGAATAAAAAAGCTTAAGCTTTCGTAGCAGTATTCCAAAGAACACCAACCTGCCCAAAATGGTGGCACTCCACTTAGCAATATATACAATATGACCCCAGCTGTCCACACATCTGCTTCTGGCCCGTAGTGCTTGAGGAGCACCTCTGGAGCAACATAATATGGGCTTCCAACCACATCAGTGAAAATTTGACCTGTAATAGCCAACCATATATAAGCATCAATACTCGAGATTACATTGTTATACCATGTATTGAAAGGTTTCGTGAATGCTACACGTTACTATATCTCCAGAGTTTGCTTTGAGGTTTTTAGAGAAGAAAAGTGTTTCATAAGTTTGATACACTTGTCAAGCAATTATAGGTATGCATAGAAAAGGCTTTAATTATTTAAATTCATTCTAACAAAATGAATACCATCAAGCATAAGATAAGGTACAGAATTTAAGATTTGTAAAGTTATTAATCAGTAAAACATGAAATCTAATTGGTAAAAACATTTCATAAAAAAAATAGATGGATGAAGTAACATTCATATTTTAATATCTTGATTTATTTTTTTTTTACAAACATCTTTAGTATCTAGATATGCTGATAATTCAACAAAATGAAAACGATGTGCTGTGTACCTGGTTTGAAGAACACAGAGAGTCCAAAATCAATAGCTTTAAGCGAGAAATCATCATCCTTATTCACCAACAAGAAGTTCTCTGGCTTTAAATCTCTATGCATAACCCCTAGCGAGTGACACGCCTCCACAACCCCCACAATAATCTTAGTCAACTCGGCTGCCTTCCTCTCGCTGTAATGCCCCCTTTGGATGATCCTATCAAACAACTCTCCTCCTGAGCAAAGCTCCATTACAATATGAACATACAATGGATCCTCGTAGGCACCCTTAATGGTCACAATATTCTTGTGACCTGCCAAGTGGTGCATTATCTGAATCTCTCTCCTAACGTCCTCAACGTCCTCCTTGGAAATCAACTTTCTTTTGCATATAGACTTGCAAGCATACTCAATCCCCGTAAGAATCTCAGTGCATAAATAAGTAGTGCCAAATTGTCCTTGTCCTAATTTACGACCTAAAGTGTAAAGATCACGAATGTTTGGAGTTTTATGGCCTAAAACATAATAAGCCTGGTTATCAACACTGCGCCTCATTATTGTATCTTTCTTGGTAGGGCTAATGAGAGGTAAATTGCTGTCCTTTTTGGGGGTGAGTTCTTGGGAGGTTAGACTTGAACAGGAATGCTCAGAATTGGAGTGATCAGAGGAGGCGTGGCACTTGGAATTGGAGGCAGTGGCGGTCGATTGCTCGTCGGGCTGATCATAGCCCTGATGAAGTATTCCTTTGAAAGATCCACGGCATGTATTGCCCATGGAACAACTACAATTCCCTTTAATCACTTCACCACCTTGTCCTCATCTAATGAAGTCTCATCAATTACACTGCAAGAACGAATTTTACATCATAATTAAAAACAAAAATCCAAATTTGGAAACTTGTGCATATAATCTATACACGCGTTTTTATGTGCATAAACAAGCAGACAAATCTAATCCAAGATTAGAAAGCATTTAACATCAGATCAAGCCTACTGTTCAGTTTGTTTCGTCCGAAAATGAATACCCTCTTCATTTTCCGATGACGGGAGCGAAAAAACCCAAACAAAACGAAAGCTTTTGCATCAAAATACATAAAAAAAAAAGGATGATAACTTACCGGTCAAAACCCAACAAGAACAAGTCTTTACAACAGAATACCATCACAAATTACAAAAGTAGAAAAACCCAACAAGGAAAAGAAGCCATTTAAAGAAAGTGACAGGATTCAAGCACAAGGAAAGACACGATAACTTAAGTAATTACCTATATAATGTCTTGAATTATATAAGGGAAAGAAAGGATGGATCTGAAGTGTAAGTAGGAGAAGGAAAAATGGAAGAAATGAGGAGAAACCAAGTTATAAAACATAACACGCCTGTGAAGTTGTTTGTTTATTAATATAATGTTGTGAATATTAAATGGGGTCTGCTGCTGTTGCTGAGAAACATCGGATTAGAGAGTGCTGACCAGCTAACATTTTTTTCCCCTCTTATTTATTTATTTGTTTTTGTGGAAGACAGGGTACGGGGCTTTACATGTTGCCTTTGCCCTCGTTTTCCTTCTTTTTAACCTTTCCGTCAATCACTTCTACGAAGCAACAGTTTTCTTTAATTTCCTCCATTTTTGTTTTTCTTTTTTATAAGAGTAATAGTTATTGCTACCTCTCTGTCTCTCTCTCCCCCTCCCTTCCTATTATTACACGTTTTTATTCCAAGAAATGCTAACCAAGCAAAAGAGGGTTCCATCTTTGACCTCAGACATGACAATTCCAAGATGGGTTGTGTTTGAAGAGTAAATTTCGCTGGCTCCCTGAATACACTTGATTGGTTCGTCATCACACGCGCTGTTAGAGATAGTCGGTCTGTCTGACAACATGGATTTTTCTTGTTTCCATGGCAAAATATCGCAGCAACTATTAGTTTGAGGAGGATAAGTTTAGCTTTGTAAGATCTAATTTGAGACACCCTCCTCGTGTTTCCTCCCAATTTTTCTGTTAAAACTTTCACGCTACCATTTCTGGAAATCTTGAAAAAAGAATATATTGACTGTAACATCTTTATTCTTTATTAATTTGCCTCCCCATTATCCACGAAAGATATGACCATGTAATTGTACATCATTTCTTTTTCTTTCTTTTTTGGTCCGCTTTTCATCGTTGGATTCTGGGGGGGCATGCAATGGTGAGAACTTGGAACTAAATAATGATCTGCTTGGAATTATCCACGCAGAGCTGTTAATGTATTGAAGGTATCTACGAGTTGTTAGTGCCAGTACTTAGGATGGATCAGAGAGGAGCATGTGGAATTAGAATTGGCCTCCCTAACTGGCATCCATGACCACTCGAAAGCACCATCATTGACCTGTCAAATTAAAAGGGATTGTTAACCCAAGATCTGTCATCTGTTCTTCCCTGGGGCGGGTATGGACAGCATGCATGGCTGATTGACCACCAACCAATAGCCATCAAAAGGTCCGTTAAGCAGAAAAGTAATGCTGTAGATTAGAAGATGGTCATCCGAGGAGGAGGCGATGGTGAATGGCACATTGCATCAGAGGTGGCTTAACTGACTACGTCAATCAAACAATCTTGCTTGTCTGATTCTGTCTGGGTAGGGCCCATCTGGTGCAAGCAAGGAAACAGCCCTAAACCCCAAAGCTAGAGGCATTCACGATCGTGATTCTTCTGACATCATCATCCATCAACCACCTGCTCAGTAGGACTTTGCACATGAGCTGAATTTGGATTTTTTAGAGGAGAAAACTGTTCTATTTGGAAATGTATTCAAAAATATTTTATATTTTTTATTAATATTAGTATATTAAAATAATTTAAAAATATTATAAAAAATAAAATAAATTTAAATTTTTAAAAAAACAATTTTGAAAAAAAAAATATTACCACATCCAAATGAATTAGATTTGTGTGAATTGTAGGGAGGTGAGGTTAGTTTGGATTTTTTTTTTCTTTGAGGGCACACCTCATTCAAATAAGATCCACACCTCCCTCCTTGAATACATATCTTGTTAAACCGCATAAATGAATGAGTTTTGTTTGAGAATATCATAGAAATTACTTTTTTAAAATGTATCTTTATTTAAAAATATATTAAAATAATAATTTTTTTAATATCAACAAATAAAAATACAAAAAAAGGTAATTAATTTAAAACTCAAAAAATAAATTTAAAAAAAAAAACAGTAAAACAATTTTCCCAAACCATTGATTAAGACCATTACTTTGTTCATTGAAAGTTATAATTTTGAAAAAAGAAAAGGACAAGGGATTTACTTTTCAAAGAAAACAATTCAAAGCTACGAGTATTAGTTGAGTAAACATTCCATGGAAAAATATGTAGTTCACCATCAAGTATTCATTCACGTTGCTTCAAAAACCAAAACAAGAAAAACAAAAAACTAAATCATGCCAGAAAAACAACTTAGCTTTTTTAAGAAGTTTGAGAATTATATACTTGTATTATATATTTTAGAGAGGTGAAGTGGTAACATATATAAGAGTATGTGCTATTACAGATCTATTATTCAAGGAAAGTAGATCATACAGTAAAAGCTGATTACATTTATATCCTATAATCTCGTTCAATCAATTAGAAAATTTTGTTTTCTTTTTTCATTCATTGTCTTGTAACAGATTTGCTTTCCTTAAACACTCCTCCTCAAGTTAGAGTATGTATATCAATAGTGCCCAACTTGCTTAGATATATATATGGAAAATAGACGCACGCAGTGGCTTAGTAAATAAGTCTACTGCTTGCAAGTGAGGTTCTAGCCCAGCGGTGGAAGGGGCTTGTTCCCTTCCTCAGCACATGGGTTCGAACCTTACCATGCACGCTTGTCATCTCCGCGGTATCTTACCTGTTCATTGGGCTTGCAGGATGTTCAGTGGACCGTGTGGATTAGTCGTGGTGCGCGTAAGCTGGCCCGGACACCACACGTAAATCAAAAAAAAAAAAAAGTTTACTGCTTGCTCTCATGTTCTGACATACGAGGGTTTGATCTCTTACTTTTGAATTCTTTCACGGGTAACATGACAATCAATTTCAATATGATTTGTATGTTCATAATACATGAGATTTACGGCTACGTGCAGAGCAACTTGATTATCACATGATAATCTTATCGTTTGAGGATGTTCAACACATAAATCTCTTCATAAAAATCGTAGCCAACTCAAGCTACAACCATAGATCAATATTCTACCTTTGCGAATGACCGGGCAATTGTAATATGCTTCTTGCTTTTCCATGACACCAATGATTTTCCAAGAAAGATACAATACCTAGTTACTGAGCAACGTGTTGTGGGGCACCGTGTTTAATCTGCATCACAGTAACTAATCAAATGGAGCTTATTGTGGGAAATAAATATCAAATCTTGTCCAGGAGCCTCTTTGATGAGATATCAAAGAAGTCGATATGTCATATCAAGATGGTTTCGCTATGGATCTTACATGAACTGGCTTAAATGTGTTGACAATGTATGTAATTTTTGGTCTTATGATGGTCAAGTAAATTAATTTTCAAACTAGGAGTTTATATCTTACATGAACTGGCTTATGTAGTGGGTTGCTACTTGCAGGTGTTAATACCAAATCTGCCTTCATTGATATCTTTGTAGGTTTAGCACCAAGTAATCTAGCCTCCTTCAATATGTCTAGTGTATATTTTTGTTGGCAAATGGTGATTCTAGCTTTATGACTATGCAACCTCAACTCTAAAAAAATATTTCAGGATCAGAGATCTTTAATTCAAAATTTGCTACTAAGAAAACCTTTCAAGTTATTAATGTTTACTTTATTGTTGCCTGTGATCACCATGTTTTCAACATATAACAACACAATAGCAAGTGAAGGCCCCTTAACTTAAATGAATAAATAGTAGTCTGCATAGAAATCGATGGTTTGTATTGCTGAAGGAAATTCTCTAAACCAACTTTTGGTGCTTATTTAAACCCATTTAAAGATTTGTGAAGTCCCCTGGATTAAGATGACTATGAGGATTGCATGGTACGATTCTAAATATCCTTAAAGAGTTGTCTTGGGAAAAACTATGAAAAGAAAAGTCAATTGCAATTGTCGTTGTCTCAAAGTTGAGAAAAAATGTACATTTGAAACTTTGTGTCTGAAAGCATTTTACTAATAGGATGAGAAGTTTGGATGGGGGCTTTTGTTGTGCATCTTTGGATTTATTTTCTTAGAACTTATTGGCGGAGGCTTGGTTCGACCAAGCCGCGGAGTATTGGAAAACACTTTCACCGTAGATTCTATAGTTTTCTCATAAAAAAGGCTTCAAAGAACCTTCGATTTTTATTTTTGTTTCTTAATTCAAGCATTGCTTAAACAGAGGGCTTGTGATGTTTTTGCTTTTGACTCCCCCCCCTAGATTCCTGTTATCGCATGCCTTAGTTTTTCTCTGGATGTTTTCTTCTGTTAACAAATCGTTATCTTCTCTTAGTTTTTTGGGATCAAACAGGTCCTTTTGAATCGTTAAGAAAAATCTGTTTGATAATCGACCGAGAAAGGAGACGGAATTTTTAGTTTAGAAATGCACGTTTAATCCTCGCGTGCTTTATCCACTAAGAAAACTTGGAAATCAAAAAATATTTGCAGGTTACTTTGCATTTATTGTCAAGGCTTTCCTTCTAATGTTACTCTTGCTTTCTAGGACGTCTGTAGCTGTAGCGGGTTCTGGTTATTTCCAAGAATTCATAGGTGCGGACCTCGCAATTTTTATTTTTATTTTCTTGCCATCTTGCAAACCAGAAAAAAATTAGAATATCAGGATTGAGAGTTATAAACAAGTGCAAAAAAAGGAAAAACATATTTTTTTCATTATTTTTCTCATGCGCCTTTCGATTTCCGGTTAACTACGATGTTCTGCGATGCATTGTTTAAGTACTCTATACAAACCAGACCTTTGTTCTTTGGATTTATATGGGATTACTTAATGTCTTGCCTTTTTTGGTATATATGATGCACTTCGCTGTGACAGAGTTCATGAAAACACATTCTTTTACACCTGTTGCAGCTGATCCGAGCATGTTTGGTGCTGAAACCAATCTCACTCACAAACAAGATTCGTTGGGATTGGAGGATGCGAGTTTCCAGTAGCCAGGAGAAAGAGAATTTCATCATATTCCCAAGCAGCGGTAACTGCATTTAAAATTGCCGAGAACCCGAGAGTTGATCGTAAGTGACCTGCCTGCTGCTTTTGTGTTGATAATATTGCCTTGAGTCTGATGTTGTTGTCTACCTTTGGGTAATGATTTTTTTTTTTTTTGTTGCAATGTCATGTCTTGAAACTGTCTCAGAAGGTTAAGAACAAGGAGATGGTGGCAGCCTATCGATTTTGAACATTTTTTTCTAAAAATATATTAAAAAAAGGTACTTGGTGATCTCTAAGCGATTTGCATCATTTGTTGAGTTTTAATTTTTTTAGTAAGTCAGCCTCATTAACGGGCTTCCGGTTTGGACAAGAAAAATTAGCCTCTGAGCTGTCTTTAACCCATGTTTTACAGTTCACAAAACTTACAGTGCACAGTTCTTTGATGGGCTATGTTGGACAGGCTTTGACCCTTGCGATCAGCCATCTGTGCAGCACAGTTTCCTGGCTTTGATTTGAATGGTTGTTTCTGTCTTTTGATTTTCTTTACGTTGTCATTCTCAATCTACCTCCAACCTTTTGAGATTGGATTAAGAATTGCTCCTACGCTTTTATATGCGCTCTGTGATTGCCTTTCAATATTAGCTTTCATTGGCTTTTCTGGTATGTAGTTTCTATTGTTGACTCATGCATAATACCAAAACAAAAGGAAATTATTGGATTTTTAGTTTTGTATATTTATATTTACAAAGTTAAATACAACTAAAGAAGTTGCTTCAACTTTAAGATAGGAACAAGAAAGGCATGCCTTGGTTGCCTATCAGTGCCTCCTATGCCTAGATGACGTGCTGCTCTGTCTTGGTTTTGATAGCTAAACTTTCACATCCATTTCGCCTTCAATCTTTTGAATTCCGATCAACAGCTCCCTTAAAAGACATGGACATTAGTTTTTCCATCCAGTTGATATACACTTCTTTAATCTCGACTTTTATGATTTTTTGATAGCTAAACTTACACTTGTTTACGCTGTTCTTGGTCATCAGAACTAGTGGTCTCTGTGCATTGCAGGATGAATTAATCTTCATGACGGCTGCCAGTGGCTGCTAAGGAATTTTGTTGCTTCTTAGACTGTAAACTGTTTAGATTTTTTTTTGCTTTGTTTTTTTTTTTCTTTAGAAACCAAGCTTTATTAAGTCTATATAGCATCAATTCTTGGTTTTGGTTTGTTACAACTTTTTATGCTTGCACATGCCTATCCATAGTATGTAAAACTGCCGTTCCATAGAAATAGACGAATTCCTCCGCTGCTAATGTTTGTGCTCAACATTTAGCTCTTTGTGATCTTTCGCCATGAATTTTAAATTGTTTTCAATTTGATAAACTAGGATTCATCATAGATACAACAAACCCAGCCCACTGCAGAGCGCAAAGCAGCGAACCTAGTGAAATACTAGCTTGTATCTGTTTGGAAACGAGGTTTTGTTTTATAGTGAAGATCATCATTTTAATGTTTTTAACAGAAGCCGAGCGAAACCAAACGGTGCCTACTCTATTGCGCGCTGGGATCATCCAAGACAAAACCAGTCAATATGTTCTTTGGAAACCAAATTGGCCTTTCAACTTTTATGCTGGGATTAAGAAAAGGAGACATCATCTGTGTGCATCTCCATCGGCAAATGTTGACAATTTAAGTACCAAAACCATCAAATACCACAAGTTGGGATGATTTATCTTTCACATCTGGGAAAAATGATTCAATGGGACTTCAGTTTCAGACTTTCCTGACTTCTAGATAACAGGGTGGTGTCTTCCTGATGTCTGGCAAGCCCTCCACCGGTGGGCCTGAAGTATTTTCAAGGATATGTCAGCTAGAATGAACAATTGGAAAAATGTACGGTTGACAAGTGCGGGAATCATTCAAGATTACGAATCAACAAACAGCCCGTATCCCAAAACACTTGACTGTTTAGAGCATGAGCTATTGCATATTGTAACAGGATATGTTGCAGA
This sequence comes from Populus ilicifolia, assembly GCA_015708895.1. Taxonomy (NCBI): domain Eukaryota; kingdom Viridiplantae; phylum Streptophyta; class Magnoliopsida; order Malpighiales; family Salicaceae; genus Populus; species Populus ilicifolia. Next base: position 150,681 of record SRLM01001026.1, read on the forward strand.
ATGCAAAATGCTCTATTATGTCAGCTACTTTTGAAAAGGCCATTCAAGGTTATGTTCTTGAGAAGTATAAATAAATAAGCAAAAGTTGCAGAATTGAATAGAGGTCTATGACCAGGAGTAAATAAGGTTTCAGAATCAGAATCCTAAATGAAACATGGGCAAAATAACAACACATAATCGGCAGACAAACAAGGGACGAAATATAGGAATTAAATAATGAATGATTAAGAAATGGAAACAAAAAGTGATTAAGCATGAATAGGTAGCATACCCGTGAGGCCACCATAAAATCCTCGAGAACATGATCAGGAAGAGTTCCTCTATGCCAGTATGCGCTAAATGGAAAATCCTAATAATAGCTAGCAATACAAGCTCTATACTCCCCCTTTTCCAGAATGAAAAGCCTAATCGATTTCAGTTAAACGAATGAACTAAACCCCACCAAAACCCTGTGATGGTCGAACCTTCAATACCCCCATCATGCTGTACAATCACTAAAATACAAGAGGGGTGTAAAAAAAAGAGGCTAGCAAAGCGTTGATGGTCAAGACACGTTACAAAGAAAAGAAAGGAGACATTTCGGTAGAAAGAAAAGGAAAAATACACAACTAATTACCTTCATATTGACTTTCAAGACATCAAGAGGAGTGATTGCATGGTGAGCAGTACCAGCACTGAGGATTCCTCCAACAGTGCAGAGTCCACAAAAGGCCGGTGAGAACTCCTCCACGAGACTACTCCGCCCTTTCATTTCCTTCATTCCTCTCATTGATCAGATTATTCTTTGGTTCTCTTTACTTATTGAAAAAGAAGAGAGGGGGAGAGAAGAGAAGAGAAGCCACATTTCTCTTCAAATTCAAAACCTTAAAACAAAAGGCAAAGACCCTTTTTATAGGTTTCTTGGATTGGAACCAAATGTCCCGTGAACTGTAGAAAAGCATAAACGAGACTTCTTTATGAGAGTTTAGGAGATTTTACGCCTCGTACGCTGTCATATAACTATTTTCAAAACTAGTTTTTATTTAATTACATGATTATTATAATAAATATTGATGAGCGTTTAGGAGATTTAAATTCTATAAAAGAAAGTGTATTTTTTAAGTTGAAACTCTCATTCCTTATTTATCATACTTTTTTTATGAGAAAAATATCTTCTTTTATATATTAACAACTTTGTTTCTTAATAAAAAAATTCAAGATAATTAAAATAAATACTTCCAGAAATCTCAGTAATTTAAATCAATGGGTGAAAAAAATTAATTTTGGAGACAAAACTCCCATTTTCTTGTTAATTTAGTTTTGGGATGAAAATATATATTTTCTATTTATTAATAGCTTGTTTTTTTAAGAAGAACTCATCATGATGTAAAAAGCAAATTTCAGACATGAAAGATTATGATTTTCATGTGGCTATATGAAATAATTAAAAACTACAAAGACTGTTTAATTTCCATTTAATATTCATGTGTAGTTCTTTATATATAATTTATTATATACTAGGCTCATATAAAATTGTGAAAAAATGATTGTAAGTATGGGCATAAAAAATGGGTATTTTTATTGGAAAACAACTCTACGATATCCTGAAAATTAAAATAACTCAATTTAACTAAAAATCAAAATAAATCCAAAACATCTTTGTGAATCTTCATCATTTTTTTTATATAATTGATAAAAAAACCATAATCATTGAATTCTTTAGGGGTATTCACGATCCGGTTCGGTTCAGTTTAAGCTAAAAAAATCAACCAAATTGAATTATATTAATTTTATGAAATATTAATCAAATCGGACCGAAAACAGGTTCAAACCGAACCGATCTGACTTGGCTAAATCTAGCTTTAAAAAAAAAAACTAGAAAACTTAATCTTATCATCCGGATTTTTCATATGGCAAAGAGAAAACACAAGCATGGAAATAAGATAGATTTTACAACATTTTTTTATGAAAGACAAAGGAAAGTTCAAAGACAAAAACTTTCTTAATGTAGCTGATAATTATCTTTAATATCTAAAACAACTCCTTCATGGTTTTCATTGCTATTAGTCCCATCAATCTCATCCATTATCATGAACACTTACTTTAAAAAAAGACATCTAAGAATGAAAAGGAAGGAAAGATAAGAACAAAAAAAAATACAAGTGATAAAGATATGCAAGGATATTATCTTTATAGTGGCTTTGTTCTTCTCCTATGGAGAATATATAGTAAGTACAAACTATTATAAAATTTCAAGTTACAGAGACTTATAAATATATAAAAGTAAGGGAGAGAAACAATTGTTAACTCTTATTTTTTTTAGTTGTTTTTTTTAATATGTATGTGACGCTAAAAAATATGATATTTGTATTTAAAACTCATTCAACAACTCACTAGAAAGAAAAATCAGGAAACATGGGAAGAAAAATTAAAAATTAATTGAGAGGAGGATTGAGAATTTTTTTGAGACAGGCCATGACTTTTGTGAGAGTCAGTAATGTTATATTAACCATTAGGGTTAGGTTACAATTTAACTATTTATACCTCAAAAATTTGTGTCACTTTTGATTTTTAGTAGGTCCGGTTTGGTTTGTGTTGGTTTTTGGTTCAAAATTAAAACCGAACCAGACTTGTTAAAATTTATGGTTTAACAATCATTTTTTATTTTGGTTTTGTTTTTTCGTTAATTTTTCTTTGGTGTTATTGGTTTTCTTAGTTAATCGATTATTTTGAACATCCTTAAAATTTTTATCTAAAAAATGAACCAACTGATATTAAAATTAGGGTTTTTTGTTTTTTCATGATTCAAATGTAATCAGCCATATTCTTTATCTCTCCTTGCTATGTTTTTGTTAATGGTTTTCCCTCCTATTTCTCATGAGGGGACGAGAAGTAACATAAATGAAGTTCAAGGGTCAACGCATAGTACTCTAAAATCGCATGGACCAATCCGTAGCAAAACAAGAACCTTAAGGACCAAAATGAACTTTTAGCAATCACCGTTATGGCGACATGAACGATGCTTTCGTCTCTGTATATATACAGTGAAACCCTGCTGTTGATTGGTCTATTTTAGATAGATAGCTATGATTAGAGGGAGATGAGATTCTAAAAAGCAACGGATATGACCAGCGATGTTGTGCTGTTAACTTGTGGACCACTGCGATTTATTCAAGATCTAATGATCATGTATACTGGATACTGGCGTCTGTCTATTCAAGATCTACTAATTGAGTGGAAAAAAACACTGACTTCTTCAAGCACCACCACCCCCCCCCCCNCCCCCCCCCCCCCCCCCCGACCCCACTGTCCGTCATATGCTACGCGCGGCTCTTCATTATTCTCCCCTGTTGCCGTCCCCTCCATCCCTTCCTTGCAGCGCCTTCTCAAGATTCGATTTTTTTTATTTTGAGAGAGTAGTTCGTACACCTTCTATCTCCTCTTGTTCATACTTAAATACAGTACAGTAATCGGTCTCATTGATGATTATCATACTAATTAATTAATATAATGAGTTGAGAAATCTTATATTAAAATGATTAATGTATGTATTATCAATTTTATTGGCGCCGCACGATTCCATGCTTTCCTCTTTTCCTCCTGGGCTAGGGGACACCATCTGTTCTTTCTTCGGTGCTTGTAATCATCTCACGGACGCTCTATGGCCCACCTGCCTCGAGCATCCTACTCCCCCCTCGTTGTCCTTTGCAGCTTAATTAACGACCTAATGCCCATTCTCTTCAACTCTCTCTTTCTACATGTATGTATAACCTGTATAAAAGATTTTTATTATTATTTAAGAGATTATTAATATAAGATCCATATTCTTTTTAATTCCAACTCTCAGTGTTTATTTCTTCCTTTTCTTTGTTCTCGACTGCATGCACTCCTCAGCACTTTCATCTCTCTCTCTCTCTCTCTTTTATTTTTATATTTAAATAAATTAACAAGGAATGAACTACCCAAGAAAATTAACTTCCTTTTTCTCCACAATCCCTTTCTCATCTCGCGTTTTAGATTTAACAGATCTTGAAGATGTTCATGAGAACACCATTTGATATAAAAAATATATATATCCAAAGAATTGCTTATACTTTGAACGGAGAAGGAGGGTCTGCACGATTATTATTAAAAGAAGATGTATACTTTCAAGTGCGTGTTGTGAGATGTACCACCACTTTAAACCAGCGATTCTACTCGATTACATGAATAATTTATTATCCACACTCAATAATCTTGATTCTTAAGGTTTTAATACTATGTTGATTAAATAATACTTTTTTGTGATTTTAAATATATAAATTATAGAAATTAAACTGTAATTCAAGAATTCACATACATACGGAATCTTTGACAGCAACTGGAGGATAATGGACGCGGTTGATGGTGTACCTCATCATGGCCACGCAAGGTCCGCGTCTTCTAATGGCTTTACCCTTGTTTCCTGCTGGGCTTCGTGTAGGTATTTTAATATTAAAAATAAATTTTAAAGGAATAAAAAAATATTTTTTCAAATAAAAAATACTTTTAAAACAACCTCTAACATTATTTTTTTTCTCTCTGAAAAAGGGATGCTGAACATCAAGCGACCCTTCCTCATCCGAAAAGGGGACATGGAACAACGATGTCGTATTCCCGAACTCTTGTTGAGGAGCGGTAGCTCTCAATTAGCCACGGAGGTTGACCAGCGAACAACTATTGGTTGCATCATAAATCAACTTATATATAAATCAATCGAGATTAAATTTACTCTTTGAAGCAATCTTAAAAATATATTCTCAAATAAACCCTAATACATTAAGAAGAATAGATCATAAATCTGACTTGATAAATAAAAAGAAAAAACAAGGTTCTTCAATCATTCCACCTATCTCTCTTGAAATTATGTAAATTTAATGTTAATATATCTAAAAACTAACCATCCATTAAATTACAGAATATTAACATGGATTAAATGATAAAAAAATATTTTTTAATTTTAAAATACATTAAAATAATATTTATATATTTTTAAAAAATTATTTTTAATATTAAAATGATAAAAAAAACAATAAAAATGAAAAAAGCAGTACAACTGGCGTGGCAAGCATGAACATTCAGCAAATGGTTCGATTTGATTGCACGTCAGAAGCCAACTCCACTTTAATCATTCCTGTAAAGGTGGCGGGTCCCATGCTCAAATAATTGATGACACATGGCACAAAAATTGTTGGCGCATCGCAGCGGTTACTTGTGTTTCGTTTTTTTTTTTCAAAAAAAATTTAATTCTTTTATATTTTAAAACGTTGATATAAAAATAATTTTTTAAAAATTAAAAAATATTTTAATATATTTACAAGTAAAAAATACTTTTAAAAATAACCCCAATCACACTTTTATAAGTAATTAATAAAATATTTTATATTTTTTTATTATATATAAACATCACGAATAATTTTCACTAAAAACATATCTAAATTGAATTATTCATTCCTAACCATATTTTTTTTAACCCCATAAAAATGACCTAAAAAATGAACATCCTCTTGTTCTCTCTCACGAGATCGCCACGGTGCATCGAGGAGCGAGAACTGATAGCTACGAGTTGCATAGCCAGAGTCTTGTGCTTTTCCTTCCTACTTTCCCTATCTTTTACGGGCGGTGGCTGACAGTGACCGTGACCGGGGCATTGTTACAATCATTCATCCTTCCCTCTCGGTCTTAGTTATTACAATCACAACCAAAGACGAGCAAAATGGGGCAAAAGGGCACTCGAAACAATCTCTTAAATCTTTAAATAATAGGGGTTTCCCAGCTGGGTGTTTTTGTTAAGATTGCTGGATAAAAAAAAAAAAGGATGAAATTTGACAGAGAGAATTGCTCGTGGGAGTAGGGCATGCTGAGGTATTTTTCACAGCCTTGCAAGGCCAGGCCAGATCAGAGCAGGCCACCATTTCGATTTTCCACCTGTCCAGGTATTATATTATGTCATTGTAAACTTTCCTTAAGAATATTTCTTAAAGAAATTGAAATTGACAGCTCCAGCTCTGACTCAAAATTCAATAGCTCTTGTCTCTTTGGGAAGACAGAGGGTGCTGCAACCCTTAATTGCTAATGTCACATGGTTAACCAAGGAAAGGAAACGTGACACAATCCGTGTCTTTGCTTGCTTAAATCACTGGTTAGACACCAAGTGTTTGTCAGGACACACCACAAGATTCTAATCTCCACAGTCCAGACTTGCATATTGGATCTTGGACTGATCCTTTTTAGCCCCCTCTACTCTACTCTCTCTCTCTTTACAGTTATCTTTCAGGAGAATCTTCTCAATTGGTGATTTCCCTTCATAAAGTCTCGAACTTTATTTTTTCTTGATTCTTTGTAAAATATAAAAATAGGCACCCTTCTTTTGCTGAGGTGACGCAAATAAGGGTCCAACAGCAATCCGAGGAAGGTGGTGACGTGCGGGGCAAACCGAGGCGCATAAGGGGCAGGTGTCCTAGCTCAAAAGACCTTTCCTTCGCTTCTCTTTCGCCGGAATTCTTCTCCTTTTTTACTTCCCCATCTGCCACCTAAAGAAAGATATTTCCTTTTTCTCTATTCGCACCTCATTGTCCTGGATTATAATAATAATAATAATAATAATAATAATAAAAACCCTCATCACCAAGGACAACTCTCTTGACGCCAAGACATTGCAATTTGCAGAGATTATGATGGCCTTTTCTGCATCCGGCGATACCTGAAAGGACCCATCTAACGGTTCTTCTTCTTTTGCTTCGTCACCTAGGTAATTTTTTAAAAAATCACTCGTTTTGTTTTCGTGTTAGATTTGGACATCTGAGTTTGCATTGTTTTCTGTTTTTCTTTTTTTATATCTACAATCTTTTGTTTTGTTCCATATTGTTGGTTGGTTAGTTTGATAGTGTTGATCCATTGGGCTGTTTCTCTACCCAATATAGATCTGCGTACCTCATCAGAGAATCGAACTCTTGTAATAACATTTTTTTTCTTTTCGAATTGGGAGAGCGATAAAGTTTTCCACCATTTGATCTGTGATTTTTGGGATCTCCTCTATCAGGGTGTACGGTTTGTGGTTAGAATTTAGAAGAAACCTTGGCTTCAGGAAAGATGAATGGAGCTGTGCTTGTAGCTGTTGCTGCTGCTATTGGCAACTTATTGCAAGGATGGGATAATGCAACCATCGCAGGTAGTTTTCCCTTTTGGTAATTTATTTCCTAGTCTTACTGTCAAGGCCTGAAATGCTTCAAGGTTTCTTCACCTTCTGAAGGTGATTCTTTGCACAATAAACGATCACTTTCATGCATTAAGTTGTTTTTGTTATCGACTTATAGTAACTGAGATTTGCCTCAATTCAATAGTTGATAATTGTACCTTGCTTGAATTGACTCACACACTGTGCTTTCTGTATTAGAACCATGTTTTTTTTGGTTATCGATTCTAAGCGATTTTTTTTTTGTTTGCCGATGCAGGGGCTGTTCTATACATAAAAAGGGAATTTCATTTGGAAAGTGAACCTACTATTGAAGGATTAATCGTGGCTACATCACTTGTTGGTGCCACATTAATTACTACGTGTTCTGGACCCATATCTGACTGGCTAGGCCGCCGTCCTTTGTTGATAATCTCATCAATACTTTATTTTGTTAGTGGTCTTGTAATGTTATGGTCTCCCAATGTTTACGTTCTGCTTTTGGCAAGGCTTTTGGACGGATTTGGCATTGGTTTGGCAGTAACTCTTGTTCCAGTTTATATATCTGAGACGGCACCACCTGAAATAAGGGGGTTGTTGAATACCCTTCCTCAGTTCACTGGATCTGGTGGAATGTTTCTGTCATATTGCATGGTGTTCGGAATGTCCTTGATGGAGGCTCCAAGTTGGAGAGTGATGCTTGGAGTTCTTTTTACTCCCTCAATCATCTATTTTCTATTGACTGTATTTTTCCTGCCTGAGTCTCCAAGGTGGCTTGTAAGTAAAGGACGGATGCTTGAGGCCAAGAAGGTTCTGCAGAGGCTCCGTGGCAGAGAAGATGTTTCTGGTTAGCCCTTCTGCTTTGCCTCTTTGAAAGTTATCTGTTCCTTTTTTTCTGGTGATTAAAAATGTGATGTGCGTGAATTTTGAGTTTAGTATAATACCTTTTATTTTATTTTAATAGCAATATTGTTTTGATATGCCTAGTGATGGGTGATATGATGCACAAGGTAAAAGCTTTCTGGAAGACAATAGTATAGTTTCGGAAGTTTAGTTCATGCAGAAATTCTCCCAGAAAAATAAAAAAGATTAAAACACATTTTGTGTATGAAAAGGTGCATGCATAGAATTTTTAATATGAAAGTTTGCTGATTGATGTGGGGTGATTTTAGTTCTGAAATTTATGAATTTCCCTTCTGTCATGTACTTATGCTTCATGTTGAGGCAACCATTCTGTATTTGAATCATCACTCTCTTTGGCAGTTTGGGCTTCATATGTTTTGCTCTCACTAATGCTAAGTTGTTAGACTACTACCAACCACAATGTATATAAGTGTTAATTTATTCAATTTGTTTTTGCTTCATCTCACTTCTTATCTCTTCACTACGACCTTGCAATATAATGAAACTTGCTTATTCTTGTCCTCGATTAATGATATTTCTGAAATACAGGCCATATCATAAATTGAAAGAGGGGTCATGATTAAGTAAGCTTTCAGAGGCTCTCGTTTGATTTCACTAATTGTACAACAATTTGGCAAATGGCAGTGAGATTTTAGCTGAGAATTACATTTGTTACCTCCAGAGGGAAACTTTTACGCTTTTGGTATTCTATTGACCATAATTCAAGGGTGTGCCAATTCAACATATCATATAGAAACCTTGATAATCATTTTCAGGAAGGTTGTACAAAACTGCTTGGCCGTGATCTGTTCTATTCTCTCTACCATGTTTATTTTACAAAATATCAGTGTCTTCAGGTATAAAGTATCCAGTATCGAGTGTGCGGCCTTCGATTTCATGGATCACATAACTGCACCTTGCCATATTGTAGCTGTTTATATAGAATTCTCTAGCTCCATATTCTTTCATAACTAATCATGTGTTAGTTATAGCTCTTAGGGTACATGAACGCACCATGCATACTCTTATGTTCTGCGCCTTGCAAAATGCTGAATGGTGTAAACTCTACTCTGTCTCACCACTTGTGGTGGGGGGATGCTCTTCCTATCTCTTTGTTGGGTCTTCCTCTCCCTTTCACTTGCCCGCCTTCCAAAACCATACGAAGCGACCCTGGCCAGTCATGCATTTCCTTCTATCAGAATCGAAGTAAAAGCATTATGTTTCTATTTCCTCTAGCATTTCTAAAGGAGAGAACCGTGTGTTTGAATTTACAGCTACTTAAGTAGATGGTTTGGTGACTATAGTCAATTTAGTTCTTAGTAATTGTTTTCTCTTTGTTTCTTATGCAGTGATAATATTGCAGTGTTTCCTCTTACTTCTCTACTGTTACTGCATAGAAGTTTGAGTATTCTGTCATGTTTGGTGGAAATGGTGTAAAATCACTCACTACATGACTTTAGGATGTTTATTTTCACAATTTGGAAGTAATGAACTATCATGTTGTTGACTAATCTTGTTTGGATGAACAGGTGAGCTGGCTTTACTGGTTGAGGGACTTGGAGTTGGGACTGACATATCAATAGAGGAGTACATAATTGGCCCTGCCAATGATTTCACAGATGACCATGATATAGCTGCCAACAAAGATCATATCAAGTTATATGGGCCTGAACAAGGTCACTCCTGGATTGCCAGACCTGTCAGTGGGCAGAGTGCTATTGGTTTTGCGTCTAGGCATGGAAGCATGGCAAACCAGAGTCCAGCTCTCATGGATCCTCTTGTCACCCTTTTTGGTAGCGTCCATGAGAAGCTCCCTGAACAAGGAAGCATGAGAAGCATGCTTTTCCCTCACTTTGGAAGCATGTTCAGTGTAGGAGGGAATCATCCAAGAAATGAAGATTGGGATGAGGAGAGCCAAGCCAGAGATGGTGAGGATTATGCATCTGATGGTGCTGATGGTGATTCTGATGACAATTTGCAGAGTCCGTTGATCTCACGTCAGGCGACAAGCATGGACAAGGACATGGTCCCACCTGCCCATGGAAGCATGTCAAGCATGAGACACGGGAGTCTAATTACAGGAAATGCTGGAGATCCAGTTGGTAACACAGGGATTGGTGGTGGTTGGCAGCTGGCATGGAAATGGTCCGAGAGAGAAGGTCAAGATGGAAAGAAGGAAGGGGGCTTTAAGAGAATTTATTTGCATCAAGAGGGAGCCCCTGGTTCACGGCGTGGATCTCTGGTTTCTCTGACTGGTGCTGATGCCCATGCAGACAGTGAATACATCCAGGCTGCTGCTCTGGTGAGTCAATCAGCTCTTTATCCCAAGGAGCTTGTGAATGAGAATCCAGTTGGACCAGCTATGGTCCACCCATCTGAAACTGTAGCTAAAGGACCAAGCTGGAGAGATCTTTTTGAACCAGGAGTCAAGCATGCCTTGGCTGTTGGTGTGGGAATTCAAATACTTCAGCAGGTAAGAAATGGAATCTACTGAGCTACTTGGTTTTTTTGTGATGAAGTTTATTTAGTGGCCTTCATTAGGTAGCACATTGATCTTGGCTCGTGTTCTATTTTCTTCAAGAGGGACACTTTCTAAACTTCAATAGCAGAAATTGCTTTAAACAGATGGATACACACGCATTCCATCATTTTTTTCTTTCCCTTTTGACAACTACGCCTTAAAGTTATAAGCATAGTGGATTTGTTAATGGAGACATTATACTGCTTTGAAGTTTTGTTTCACTTTTGTGTAAGTTGCTCCTGAATGTGTGCATATGCAGTGGATTTGTTAATGGAGACATTATACTGCTTTGAAGTTTTGTTTCACTTTTGTGTAAGTTGCTCCTGAATGTGTGCATATGCAGTTCGCAGGCATAAATGGGGTTCTCTACTATACTCCTCAAATTCTTGAGCAGGCAGGAGTTGGAGTTCTTCTTTCAAACTTGGGCCTCAGTTCAGCTTCTACATCTCTGCTTATCAGCGCCCTTACAACATTGTTGATGCTCCCTTGTATAGCTGTTGCCATGAGGCTCATGGATATCTCTGGGAGAAGGTAATTCCATTTCTTCATTTCCTCCCTGACTGTTTTCTACCCAATCGTCTCTATATTCTTTTAAAATCCCCAAAATGTTTGTTGCAGTGAGGATCACTGATGTACAATGATGTGTCCATGGCTAGGCCCATAAAGTAATCTTTTCTTGATCTAACATGTTTTGATCGTATAATATTTAGGGGCTCAGGAAATGGGGGAAAATACAAGGTCTAATCATTGTTCGAATTCAATTTCATGCCTTTTAAATGAATAAAACTGTAACATACTAATGGAATTAGAAAAAGAAGCAACGATTCATGTGCATTTTCCCCGTGTTGTCCCTTGTTTTTGCTCACTATCCTTAGCGCTATTGTGTGTTGCAGGACTTTGCTGCTCACCACCATCCCCGTGTTGATCATATCCCTCATTTTGTTAGTCCTTGGAAGCTTGGTGGATATGGGCAGTGTTGTTAATGCATCTATCTCAACTGTTAGCGTTGTGCTCTACTTTTGTTTTTTCGTTATGGGTTTTGGGCCAATTCCCAACATATTATGTGCAGAGATCTTCCCTACTCGTGTTCGTGGCCTTTGCATAGCCATATGCGCCCTTACTTTCTGGATTTGCGACATCATTGTGACATATACACTCCCAGTTATGCTTAAATCTATCGGCCTTGCTGGTGTTTTTGGCTTATATGCAATCGTATGCATCATATCATTTGTGTTTGTCTACTTGAAAGTTCCAGAGACCAAGGGCATGCCTCTGGAAGTGATTTCCGAGTTCTTTGCCATTGGAGCAAAGCAGGCTGCAGCTGCTAAGGAAAACTGAATCCAAGCACCTATGGATAGAAAAAGTTTTGACAGTTGCTGTATTTGTTCTGTTATTTTTGTAGAAAAAGCACATCATCCATTTGCCCCTTCCTTTTGTGATTTTATTTTACATTACTGTAAAAGTTCTTTTTTCTACTACATGCTGAAATGTTTGAATACGCCTCATGTCATGTTAGCTTAGAGTGGGGATGATCAATGATGTATGAGAAAATACAAGGAATAATTTTGGATTTGGAAGAGTTAAGCAAGGTCTTCTTATGCTTGGAGCATAAATAAACACAGCAACTGCATTTGTACTCAACTGACTGAAATTCAGTGATTCAGAGAGAGAGAGCTTTGAAATAACCCCCAATATTCAGGCCATATATAGGAGAGCTCGTACTTCCAAATGCATTACCAAAACACTCGAAATGCAGGCTCGAAGGAATCATACTGGGAGTAAATGACAGACAAGAACCCAAAGTTACATGAGACACAAAATAAACCAAAAACATTCCAAGTTCACTTGCATTAACACAGGACTAAAACAAAAGCCCTTTCCCCTACTTGCTTGCTTGGTGATTTGATATTTGCTATTCAGACTTGTTATTTCACACCATATCAAATCAAACCAAATCAAAACCAACATTATTACATCATCAATCATCATCATCTAGGAACACTACCAACAAGTCTAGCACCAACTCTATCCAACCTCTTAACCGAAGCAACAGCGTTCAGATTGCCTTCTTTCCAAAAAGCCTCCACCATTCTCCCCCCAATCTCCACTCCTTTCTCCTCACTGTCCACCACTGCCACCGCTGTTGGCCCCGCCCCACTAATTGTACATCCAAAAGCTCCTGCCACTAGAGCCGCCTTCTTAACCCCTTCCATCCCAGGAATCAAAGGAGCCCTTTTAGGCTCCACAATTTTATCACTTGACAATGCCTTTCCCAGTCCCACCAAATCCCCTTGCAACACTGAAGCCACAAAAGCCCCAGCTTGACTACAATTCCACACATGTTGTGGCATCCCTATTTCAGCAGGCAATGCGGCCCTCATTTTCTTAGTTGGAGCTTCAAAATCAGGACTAACAAGCACAAAGATCAAATCTTTTTCAACTGGGAATTGTAAACTCATTAACTCTAGCGGATCATAACTTCTAATCAAAACAAAACCACCCATTATTGCTGGCGCTATATTATCAGCATGGTAACCTGAAACTTTAGCTTCTGATTCCAATCCAGCCAAGACTAAATCTTTCACCTCCAATTTTCTTCCAAACAGCTCATTCACAGCCACAGCCGCCGCCGCAGCACTGGCAGCGCTGGACCCGAGTCCGGATCCTAAAGGAAGGCCCTTTTCGAGGGAAAGAGAGAGACCCACAGAGCGAATGTTGAGCATTTTCATGGTGGCTATAGCAGCGATGCCAGCACAGTTATAGAGTGGGTTTTTGGAGAGCTTTTTGGGGCCTGAAATATCGGAGATGGAGAGCTCGCCGGGGTGGACAGAGGGGTCGACACGGAGAGAGACGAAGTCGCCGAGGCCATCGACGGCGCATCCAAGGAAATCAAAGCCAGGGCCAAGGTTGGCGACAGTAGCAGGTGCGAAGGATCTGACGGATGTGAAAACGGGCTCGGGTTCGGTGGTTGTGATGGTGGGCAGAGAGAAGTTACAGCGAAGGATGTCTGGTCTTTTGGGTTTAAGATTTGTTAATAGAGTTGCTGGGGTTATAGGTTTCAAAGGGGATGGAAAACAACATAGAGCCATTTTTTCGGTTGTAGAGGGATAAAGGAAGGCTTTTTTCACTTTTTAGCGAGTAGAAAACGCAAGGGTTTTAAATTCCAGTCGTTTTTAAAGGGGGAGAGGTGAATTATTCATTAAGTCCATGTTTTTAAGGCTGTGCATATTAGTTCCTCAACCTTCAAGCATACCAATCACGAGGACTACAGAGGAGAAGAATGCTGCTGGTTTCAGCATTTTCCATGCATGTATCATTAGCATCATCATAAGAGTATTTCCATTCATTCATATAACACAAGCTGCCTGCTCTTGTATTGATTACATATACAGACGATTGATTAGCAAGTTGAAATAACTGCAAGCTATAATCTATCTCATATGAGAGAGTATGTGGTAACAAGTAGCTCCTTGACAAAACTATGGAGGATGAAGTGGCTACCTAGATATAGATGGTCATGTAAATAAATTATCATATGACCAATTAATGCAGCCAAGTATCACCATTTTCTCTTTCCTGAGAAATGTCCCTTCGGATTCTTTCAGATCTAGTAACTGACATGCTTCCCCCCCCACTCCGATTTGATAATTCATCTTCTCTTTTTCTCTTGGACTTGCTCTTCTTCCATTGGTCCACCTTGTCATCAGCAAATGATAAGAATGTTTGAAGACGTTTGGAGCGAGAGCAGCTTTGGACAGAAGAATCGGATTCTTCAGGGAAGTGCCGGCTGAATTGGCGAAATGTGGTGCAAAAGTAGATCAAGAGAGCAAGTATACATGCAATCCCGCAAATGAGGAAAAGCCCCCAGAAGCTTTGTAACTGTAGCTGATCTGCACTCGACCCAATGTCCTGGGAACTGCAGAGCTTTCTTTGCAACCACTTGTTATGGATCTTCTGAAGATCGCCGTTCTCAGATAGTTGGAGAATGGCAGTAGACATATCAATGGCCAAGGGTGAATCTCTTGGAAATGCCTAAAAGAAACACAAAAAACATTAAGAAAGAAATGACCAGACCAAACAATTTCTTAAGAGGATTTTATACAATCATTTCTTTTCTACAGGCCTGGGCTGACACCATCTGAGGTTCCCTGACTTGTGTTTTTCTTTTCTGTACAAATTTATGTAACACCTTACACGCCATGATCGTTATCCTATCAAACATTTGTTGCCTCTGGGGGGTGGAGGAGAGGGGTATGCCTACGAAATTCTACTCATTCAGGCCTCTGGTTTTTTCCCCTTGTGCTCTTCTCAAGCTACTTAATTCTAACAACTTCCAAGCTATTAGTTTAGATAAGAATAACTTGGGAGCAAATCAACTTCATTTAGTAAATAAAGCAGAAAAAAGGAGTTGGATTTGTATCTCCAAGTTCAGATACTCACAAATCCCCAACCACTTCTGGTGAACTCTTGACCTATTATTGAGAACTCACAGTGCTCTGAGAGGAAGAGGTCTACATAAGGTCGCTCATCAACCACGGCAGCAACAGTACCATTTTTAAGGGCATCCGCATATTCTTCTGGTGAACCAAGAGCAACAAGTCTAGTTTTAGCAATGCTGAGTTCTTCATTTAGATAATTTTCAGCAAACGATCCTACTTGGAATCCAATTTGAACATTGCTAGTTATCAAGGAATCAATTCCTTTAATGGTGGAGGACAACTGTTGCACTGTGAGAATTGATGTCAGACTGGCAGTATAGCTTGAGTTGATTATCAAAACTACAAAAAGCCAGATTATCAGCACAAGGCGACCAAGTGTGCTCACAGTATTTTCTCCTGAAAATTCAAGAAAATTTGGAGTAGAATTATTGGCTAAGCTAGAAATAAAATATTCAGGGAAAATAATCCTTGTATAAAGGGTAGTTTTCCAATCCATATTTAAACGAGCTAATTTTATCCTTTCTAATTTATCATTTTATTAACCTTTTCTATTAAAATTAACATAATTAATAACATCTCAATACTAAACAAGCATTTGATGATATATAAAAATAAGAAGAATAGGAAGGAGAAAGAGGTTTCAAAGAGATTGGTTCGTTCCCATGTGAGTTCTATTTTTTTGAAAAAAGTTCTCTTCGTCATGTGCTTTGGACATCACTAACCATGTCCAGTGGATTCATGAACATTTTTCAGTATAATATTAGGCCAGTGGATTCATGAACATTTTTCAGTATAATATTAGGCCATATACATATTTGATTCAGTTAATTTAGACAAGAAAAATCAACATAAAAACTCATAATTGTTATATATATATTTGGATAAGGTGGGTATAAGAAGATATTAAAAACTCGTATAAATACAAACAGATCGAGCCGTTCCCCAAAATTCTTGACATGAAGAGAAGTTGATGAAAAGTAGGGAAATAGAAAATGAACTTACTGTGGGAGAAAAACAAAGTGGAGAAGCTAAACCTGCAAGTTAAAAAACGGACACGGAATTACAAAAAGGGCAGAATGTACAAGTTTGGAAGAACGAAGTGCAAAACATTCTCCACATTAATCGAAATATGATGTGAACTATAAGTGCACAGCAATTAAGTATCCATCATTTAGTACGTGGCCTGTGGGCCATGAACAAAAATCTTCAAGAGATGTCCTGCATGTTCCCTGATCAGATAAGTTCATTGTAACCTGTGGAGTTCATCTACTTTCAGTTCTCAAATTAATCAAACATCAAAGAGAAAAAAGACCTTAATCCTCCATAGCCTCTGTAACATGTTCTGCAACCCTTAGAATTGAACCTAGGATCTCTAACCTCTACAATCGGACGAAATATATTACTTGGCCTGTCGGCCATCTGATTTAGACTATTTTCAAATAAAAACCGAACTTCCCTACTTGTCAATAGAGACAGTATACAAGTGTGAGGCTGTATGGTGTGTTTGCAAAAGGAAATGGGAGAAGAAGGGGGGCAAGGGATCGGTAACATCTGGTGAAAGTTAACGACTTCTGGCAGTCCTTAAAGCAGTCAAAAAAGGAATTAATCCATGTCTAACATGGCATCTACTCACCAGAGAATTGTGACAAGCTGTTTCCTAGGTGGCCCTCGGAATTCATCATTAATTCTATGCTCAAGGATCCATACAACAGCTCCCACAATAAGGAAAAACATTGCCGTGACAGCCCACATCAATGGACTAAAAGGCCGCAAGAATGCCCAAGCATTTGAATTTCGCTTCTTGACTGGAGCCACCACAACTAGCCCTGACTCTATGTATGGCTGAGTGAAATCAACAATCTTTGTCCGGTTGGTGACAATAGCAATATCACCGACAACAGCATCAAAGACCTGTGACAAACATTTTCATAGGATCAGTATAAGCTACATCATCTGATTTTTTTTCTGAGGGGCTGTACATTTACTCACCCTGGTTGTGATCTTGTAAACAAGATCATAGTATGTCGGATTCTTACGACCATCTCCAAATGGAATGAACTTGTATGGAACAGCATATGGAAGCAATTTAATGGCAGCAAGAAATACATCTATGCAATATCCTTGGACCACGTCGGTGCCATTCACTTTTGAGACAAAATCCCGATAACTAACTCGGTCTGGGATTCCAATTTGTAATTCCTTTCCATTGTTTGGAAACACCCAGCCCCGTGGCCTAGCTGTTGTCCCCCCAGGCCATACCACGCTCAGTAAATGTTGGCTTGAACTAGAACGGTTAGCTGCCTTTCCATAAAGTGTCTCTGGGGGCACAACAGATAGCCCAGAATAGTTTGACCAGTATCCAACCTGCTGATACCCAGTTTCTAATGCATTAATGATATCATAAGAGGGATGTAAAATGGACCTGTCTGGATTAAATCGAAATGGTCCTGTCAGACCTGTCATAGTTGTTTGCAATATATTTTTAAGCAATTGGCTTCCTCCATCAAATATGCTCAATGCACCAAGGTTCAAATATCCCCCTCCTATTCCACCTAATCTCGAATCATTGGTAAAAGAAATGGAGTTTCCCTGATCAAAAAACAATTTCAATGCGCGTGCAAGTAACCAAACAGTATCATAGGCATAGAGACCATAAGGATTTAGCCCAATAGAGCCATTACTCAGCTGGTTCCACCGTGACATGAAATCCCTTTTTCTTTTTGAATCTGGTGTATGTGGACGGAGTGCTAAAACTCCCTGGATTGAGTTGGCAGTAGTAAGAAGAGGTGAAGCTGAATCCATAACAGTAGACAGCCAACTCGTAACTATCCAAACAAATCCATTCTCCATCATCCCAAGGGCCTTTGCAACATCAAAAACTAAGAGACCTGTTTTGCTGAAGGTATTCAACACAATTACTCGAGATTCCATCCGCAGAATCTTAGCTAACTCATCTTGAACATCGCTTCGGGTGGCTTTTGGTTCTGGAGGAAGTGCTGCTTTATAGGAAATTTTGCAACGCCTTTCCGCAAGTTTATCACCTAGTACAGTTATACCATTTCGGTTCTGATCATCGTCACTGAAAATTGCAGTAACCTCAGACCAACCATAATAACTAACCATGTCTGCAATGGCAGTCATTTGAAACAAATCGTTGGGAGCTGTTTGAATAAAGTATGGGAATTGGAGAGGTGAAAGAGTGGGGTCTAGAGCTGTGAAAGACAAGAAAGGAACATGGAGCTCATTAGCAAGATGTGAGAGTACATGAGCCATCACAGCAGTTTGTGGACCAATAACAGCTACAGTATCAGTCTCCAGGAATTGCAAAGCTGCGATGGATGAAGAAAAACAATTTCTAAGTACTCGTATTTCACAAAGAAAAGTAAACTTGCTAGAATTAAGAGAGAATTAAAGTGACACACTCAGCACGAACTAAAGAAAAACAAAATTAAGAATACGGAAATGAAGAATACCTCCAATGATTCCCAGAAATCCACTGAAGTTGGAATCATGCATATTTATAGACAACTTCCTTCCTCCAAGAAGGCTTGGATCAGAATTGATATCATCCTCGGCTGCCTCCATGGCAATCTTTGCGACTCTTCCATTGATGGAGCTAAATGTAAAAATAGCTCCAACATTCACAGTACCACCAGGGCTTAAAGCCCCTTGTGAAAAAGAACTGGTACAGAGAATCCAGAAGGACAAAAGCCAGGCCAGACTCATGGTGATGCTAAAAGATGAATCGAACCACCTAGCTTCCAAAACGTAACATAATGAACTGTACACACCAAATCAAATTTATCAGTAATTAGAATTGCAAGAAACTTAAATCTACAATTTTAGTATCTTCAGTGGGAAGACATAGGGAACCAAGATTGAGCATAGCCAAACAAAATTCTATTTTATCAACAAGAGGGAATAAGATGAAGAGGAATAAGGTCCTTGTCGAAGACAAGTGGCTTTACCCTGACAAAAAACAAAAAGAAAGTATTTTCTCAAAAGCAAAGGGACCCATCAGCATTAAAAGAAACACTTTCATGGTGTTGCCAAGTGCGAATCATGTATCCAAAAGCACAAGAACAGCAGCAACCCATTTGAGATTTCAGGAAGAGGAATCAAAGAGCAGTTAAACAACTTATAAAACCATGTAGTCCTTTTCCCCCAATAAGAAAACAAAATGTGTCCTGGTGCTCAAGCAACAAACAGATACTTACTACAGCCCACCCTAGCCTTCAACTGGCCTCCGTCCTTGCTTACCAAGAGAGAGCCGGCATAAAGCAAAGAAAATATCTCTTATGATTTCAGCCCCTACAGATCACCATGAACATATCACACCTCTAGCTCAAACTAAAACCACTTTTCACAAAACATCATCAGTAGCTAAAGATGAAGAATAAATTTTCGGGGGGGAAAAAACCCCAATTTGGCAAAGAAGAAAGTCTCGTTAATACATCAAAGAACCAAACATGAACAAAAACTGGAGGAAAAAAGTAAAATTAAAAGGTACTACAGTAGGGTAGAAGGGGCCTCATAAGTGAAAAGCAACGTGGGTCCGTCGAGAAAAAGGAGCCACTTGCTGAAAATGGTGGGTACCGGTACTGATCTTTAAAATAAAACTATTTAAAACAGGGGAATACTTGATCATGGAGAAAGGGAACAACGTGGTACGTTGGGAAAGCACTGCAAGGTGTGGGAGTGGAAGTTGAGAATATTTTTTCCTGAATTGTTTTTTTTATAATTAAAAAATATATATATTTTTTAGTTTTGACATGAATTACTTAGCCTTTTTCTTGGTGACAAATGACAACCCGTCTTTTACTATATAGACAACGGAGGAGACTATCGTCACCGAATCCAAGAAAAAGAAGAAGAAGAAGACATTGTGGTACTCAATGGGGAAAGCAATGATGGTGATTTTAAACCATTGAAGTCGAATATTCTTCCACAATTCTGATTGGCTTTACCTCTACCTCTACCTCTACCTCTACCTGTGCGGTGGCAGTTTGGATAGCCCTTCTTGTCCTTGCATGCTTGCAAATTTCTAGCTGGGCTAGTTTTGTGTTCAAAACTTATATGCCATGTTTTTCACGAGGACCACATTACATTATTTCAGTGGTGGTGCATAAATTAACATTATAAATAAACGAATTGATCCTTTACAATTACGTCATCTATGGATGCAAAGATATTTTAACAGTAAATTATGGCAGTGTGCTGCCAGTTTTGCCCTTGATAAATTCAATAGCCTGATGTTTTTAGGTAGGGTTTGTCTAGGTTTTTCATTGCTTTCTTTCTTGAAAGCATGGTTAGACAAGGGAGCTTGGACAAGCAATCTTTTATGCTGTGAATCAGGGCTTCCTGTGGGCATGTAAGGTAGGTATTCGAGCCTCATCGTCTCTTTGACTGTGAATGGCTTTATATGGGTATGCAAGGTTGGTATTCGCACCTCTTCGAGCCTCTACGTCTCCTCGGCTAGGAATGGCTTTGTTTTTTCTGGGGTGGGGTTTGTGTTTGTTGATCTTATCGGTTATAAATTGTTTTAATAGTTGATTGGCTGAGAGAGCTATACCATATAATAAAAGGGGTGGGGTGTGCAGTGTATTATCGATTTTGTCTTTGATGAGTTCAATGGCTTGGTGTTGTTGGGCAGGTGCTGTCTAGGTTTTTCGTTGCATTTTTTCTTAGAAGCATGGTGAGGTAGAGAAGCATGGGCAGACAATCTTTCTTAATGCGAATTAGGTTTTTTTTTGGGTATATTCATTCAAACAATCAAATATACATAAATATCAAATATACACAAATATTTGTGGATTAGTAACTTGTGTACTTCACAATACTATGAGTTTGTATTAATCACTCAAAAAAACAATAACAATAAAGCAGGAGGAGTAAAAACTCTTCTCAACTCAACTCAACTCTAGTCATACTAGCTTTTTTATGCTCTCTTTTGTTTCTCTATAAGTCTTTTTTATGCTCTCTTTTGTTTCTCTATAAGTCTCAGCTCTTCAATGTGTCTAATTATAGACAAAATTAGGGGCATAGGGCATAAATCATACTATGATTTATGCCACCATTAAGTCTCCATTATATACCAAGTGGGAGATTAAGTATTCTCACTTGCATATAATAAAAATGAGACAATGTTTGTCTTTACTTTCTAACAATCTTTCACTTGAAGACAAACAATGAAATTATCATTTATTTTTGAAAACCAACTGAAATTTTACACAATTTTAGTTTATCAAATATCACTTTTTTGGTTAATATGTTAGCTAGATTCTTACTTTCATAGACCTTTTATAGCATTAGTTACTAGTTGTCTACTAATTGTCGAATGAAGTGATATTTGATTTAAATATGTTTAATCTTGGAGTAAAATGCTGAATTTTTGGTAAGGAACATTGCACTTTAACTATCGCTATACAAAGTATCATTTTCATTCGTCTTGCCCAATTTTTAATTACTATTAAGATAGGATATTGAAATTAGAAGAGAGAAAAATTACACTATATGGTAGTTGTAGCAGCGGTCGTAGTACTATCACCATCACCACCACTTTATTTTCCACCGTTATTATTAGAGCCACCAGCAGCTGCCTTCATTGACACACTCGTTATGGCAACACCAACATTAGGCCTTTTTCGCTTCTTCTTCTCATAAGGAATCCCTCTAGCTTTAACTTGACCTTCTCGAACTTTCCTCAAATAAATCTTAACAACTCTAGCCCTAAAAGGGTTTGATTATGACAATCCACTATTTTTTTCATAAGCAACTCTAAGTCGTCCAATTAGCGCATCAAGACTACCTCAAGCCTGCTTTAATGGACAAGAACAAGATGCTAGCGGGTTCAGATGCCCAAAATAAGGACAACCCGTTATGTGGACTTTAGTCTTACCAAATTAATCCAAGTATTTCATTATTCTAGATTTGATCATCATTCTTTTAATTTTTATCTTTAGTATATATTTTTTTTAATTTCATCCCTTATCATTTTATTATATGTATTTTATTTAGTTTTTATTCTTTTGATTGCTATTTATTTTATTTTTATCATTTTTTAATTTAATTTAATTTTTAGTTTTATCCTTCAACACTAGAGATTGCAAATGAATATAAACCCGATGGATATCGTGATATGAACCTCATGATCATGTGATCACGCAACCCACAACAAAGATGATTAATTCGTCAAGTAATTTGAATAATCATGTTTGGTTGAACGATGACTCATAGTTAATGTGCAAGTAAGCACTAAAGATATTGGATGATTGTGAATGATGCCATAAGATCAGTTATACCTTGATAAGTCAAATTTACACTTTATTCCAACAAAGAATAATAAGTTTGCTCAAGCAAAATTGAATTTCTTTAATGTCTAAAGACTCCCTAAAGTTGTAGCAAAATAAAACACAATATAATTATAAGATAATAACCTTAACGGTCCCATATTAGGTTGCAAACTAATAAGCCTTAACTAAAACTCAATCAAGTACAAGTCTAATTCTTAAAACATGGATTTTATGCCTCCTAAAGCCTAAAACAAGCCTAAATATGGATTTTGTGCCAAAACAGACCTAACAAAAATAAAAGCTCAAAAAATGAAATGTAATTATCTCAAATATTAACTAAAATAATAAATAAACTTAAAAAAATATTTAGATTAATACAAGTTATCAAAATAGTTCCAAAATCATATCTCTTTGCATTGGATCCCTAATACTTGAATCTAAAACTTATAAATGAAAGTGTATCTCTTTTAGTCTTCAATTAATCATTTCTTCTTGCTTGAAAGATATTGTCTTAAACGTTGAAGTTCCTTTCCTTTTTTAGTTGAAAGTATGCCTTAAAAAATAAGTAGAAAAATGGTTAGAATATCTCTTTTAAATAGCCCAATATAATCTCATTTTTGGATTAAAAAACCATGTAAAAAAAATAACAACAAAAGAATCTCAGAGCCTTCTTGTCATTACATACATTCCATAATGTGTATGTGTGTGTGAAATTTTTGAAAATTATGGATAATAGTTGCTTCTATAAATATCTCTTTGTTTGACATAGAGTTCTTGTAGAATAAATAAGCCAATAGCTGACACATATGCTTTTAAAAGCATTAAGAAACCTTTATGCTAATTGGAATCCATGATACACAAGGAATCAATGTTTTTTTTATTTTTTTGTACATTCCTAACATATTTCAATTCTAACTTCAAACATGTTATTCTTTCTTATTCAGATGAATTAATAGACCTATCATATATAGTTGAAAAGATATGAGTATCTACTTGCCAACCTATTTAGAATCTTATCAAAATTCCTTCTGTGTATCTAAATATATTCCAAATAGTAGATGAAAATCCACATATATAGATTTGACACAATTCATCAAATAACTTCAAACCTTTTAAATAATCCTTTATCAAACTCCAATTTACTTGAAACTTTAGTCAAATATATAACATGTCTAGAAACTCCCATAAAACTTCCAAACCGATTTAATGGTTGAATTGAAAATTATGATTGATAATGTAAAACTAGACAATAAAAGATTTTAATGGGTTAGGTGTTTTTTGGATGGATAACTTTCACAATAAGTAGTGAATAGGATGTGGATATTATCAAAATGTATATTTATATTATACAAATATATTTGTAAAACATTTAGATTTTGTTAACTAAATATGATATATGCATATCTTAATGTTGACATAAAACACATGTATATGTATAATATTTATTATTTTATGGTCTAATAATTTGATACATACACTTCAATTTTATGTATTAATTATTTTTTTATTTAATAATAAGTAGTTGTTAGATAATAGATATATAATTTTATCCCTCAATATTAGGTATGAAAATTTATTAGAACTCGATGGATACTGACCCAAATATGTCAATTTTTATTTTATGATTATCTTACCTAATAAGTAATGGATAGTGTGTGGATATAATTAAAATCGACCCAAAACCTTTCCAAACTTAACAAAGTATAAAAATATATTTAGTAAAAATTTGTAATTTTTTAATGCAATATATATATATATAATCAAATGATTGATTGTTATACAAATACTCAAAATCTTATTGATAGTATATAAAAATCTTAATTTCTTACTCGGTATGTGATGAGCAGGGTATGGATATCTAAAAATTCAATATGCATGCATTCACTGCCATCAATACTCAACATTTGATTTTGATTTATTTTTTTATAAAATTTTATCTATTTTTTATTTTTTTGGTTTTTTTAGTCTTTTTAAAAAAATTCTTCATCTATAATGAGATTAGTTTTAAATTCATAACTAGAGTTGTGAGTTTTAAATATTAACACGAATTAACAAAAAAAAATTATAAGTTTTTTATTGATTTTTTTTAATTTTATCGTTTAAAATTTAATTTATTGAAAATTAATCTTCATCTTTTCTTTTTAATTTATTCTTTAATATTAAATTATTTAATGATTAAATTTAAATCACTTTCTATCGCACTGTTGTCATGACCAGATCACAAATTTTGTCTGCTACCCTGGATATATTCAAGACAGTAGTTTAACCCTTTTCTTTGACATTATTTATTTATATTATCAAAATTACACGGGATTATTGACTCATGCCAGCAGTTTCGGTTTTTCTCTTTCCTTCTCAAGACTAGAAAAAAAACTTGGATAGCGCCCGACACCCAATGAGGAAACACCAGAGGCAAAATCTTTGCACTGCAAAGGTATGAGAAGCAGCATGAATTCAAATGCATCACGCAATCTCTTTCAAACAAACAAGTCAAAACCACATTCACAGTTGTTGATCACGTTACTTCGAAGAACCAAATGATTCACGAATTGTTCATTGATATTTCAAGCAGACATTCTATAAAAATCAAGGGAATCTCTCATTCTTCAAGGAGACCAAAAGATCTTTCTATAGCATCTAGGATACAACGTTCATTCATGCCTAGCAAGGTAAACATGTCTCTTCATTCAATTACACAGCTTCGCAACAGTACATTACCAATGTTGACCTGCGAAGAGCAAATTATGTACCGCCTCTCAAAGGAACTGACAAGATTTTCCCAAAAAAACAAAACTAATACTGCTCTAGCATGGTGTTTTAGAAAAATGGGCATATGAGCCTCTAGAAATTCACTCTGACTAATCAAAAAAATGGATTCCTTAAAGCTGTCCACTCTATATCGACAACTCTAGGTGTTCACTAATACACACCCTTCCAGAGAGGTGGTATGTTGGAACAGGAGGCAGAGGGCCTCAAGAAGACATTTATATGTTCAGTTCTCTATTAGATGACCATATTCCAAGCAATGCGCGGCGTACCTCAGTCAAAAATCCTCTCTCCAGTTGAAAACAACAAAAACACGAAAGTACTAAAAATGCAGAGCAAACCAGGTATGACAAATACAGATCTCCAGCTTTCTGGACTAGAAAGATCTGAGTACGTGGTGGTAGCAGCTTCGAGAATTTTGCCAGTTAGATCAACCCCAATAATTCCAGCTAGAGTGCCAGCTGTGTTAGAAACCCCCATTACTATCCCTGCATATCTTGGAGCAATATCCATATGATTCACTGCAAACCCAGCTCTTCCCAGTGCCAAAAAGCCAAGCGCCACAGAAGAGCAGAAGACAGCCCCACTGGAAGTTCTAAAGATAGGAAGTGCTATCAAAGCAAGAGAAGCGACTAAAAATCCTACAGTGTTCAAGAACTTCCGGGTTCTCGTCACAGACAAAATTCTCTTTGTGATCAAGTGGTCAGCAACCACTCCGCCTATGTTTGAGAATATGAACATGTTGAAGTAAGGCATCATCTTTGAAGAACCCATTTCCTGAAGACTCAGCTGGAGGCCCTTCTCAAAGTATGTTGGCAGCCAGTTCATCAGCACATACAAAGCATAATGGAACGTAAAATTATTCACCACAATTGCCCAAATTGGCAAGCTGACAAAAATTCTCTTCCATGGAATTCTGGCTGTTCTAACAGCAGTTCCTCCATTCTCCATTTTTGCCTTTTGACTAGCTTTGAGCGGCAGTAAAGATTCCCCAAAACCAGCAGCAGTGGCCTTTGGATGCTCAGAACGAGGAGGGTCGCTTGCAAATCGAAGCCATAGCACAGACCATGAAAGGCCTAATATTGCTTCAGCGAGAAAAACAGATTGAGGGCCCTTGAATTTCACCAGACTCGGAAGCACGAGCATCCCCATAGCTGCACCTAGGTACATTCCAGAAGTTGTAAGCGACACGGATCTAGACCTTTCATGGGGAGGAACCCATTGTGCCAGGACAGTGTGGATGGAGGGAAAGATGAACCCTTGTGCAACACCAACAAGCAAGCGGGCCACCACCAAGAGGACAACTCGATTAGGATCGAGCGGTATCAAAAAACAAGTGGATGACCACAAGAGAAAAGAGAGAAGGAGAACCTTCCTTCCCCCAAATTTCTGAGCGGCCCAGCCTCCAGGGACCTGAGAACAAGCATAACCATAATAGAAAGTAGAAAGTATAGTGCCTTTGCTGGATTGGTTCACTCCAGCTGCATCCGCTGCAATGGTATACGCAATGGAGAAACCCACTCGTTCTATATAACAAACACAAGTGCAAGCGAAAGTCAAGATGACAATCCAATAACGTCTAGGGATGTTCCACCCCCTCATACTTCACCTCCACTCTCTACCCAGCAGAACGCTATTTAAGAATCCTGGCGGCAAGAAACATGGACAAAGATTGGCCCCAGGTGCACAAGTCTCACAAACCTGGAGCAAAACCATCGGAAAACGTCAGGAAAAGAAAGCAATAAAGAAGAAGTCTAGATCAACTCGCAGAAGAGATTGTTAATGTCAAGAGGAAAGTGATTTGTAATAAGAATAATGGGAAATAATATAAAGAGAGGGGAGCATTATGCATAGTAAGAAGAAATGAAGCAGATGGGAAGAGAGCATTGGGGTGGGGGTCCACTATGATTCAAACACCCAAAAAAACAAATCCAATGAAAGCCCGATTCATATCCAGAGAGCAATAAAGCAATTGCAAGAGAAAAGGAAAGGTGAAATAATCCTCATTCACATCTAAGAAATTCAATGGCGAAGTAGTTGAGATTGGGAATCCAAAGGGGGAGGGAATGAAAGAGAGATGGATCTCTCAAAGAAAGAGATGGATGGGTTAGAATCATGGTCAAGAACCCTAAAAGGAAAGGGGATTTAGATTTCTTACCTTGAGAGTAGGATTGGCAGCAAGCGAGGGGGAGGGGGGGTGAATGGTATGACACGACTGGAGCCAAAAACATCAAATGACGGGTGGGTGATGTGCAGCAAAAGCCAACCAATAATGGCAGGTGGTTAGAGAAGGGGGAGATGGAAATGCACGTAGAAGAAGCACCCGCACCCAAATTTTATTTATATGTGATTGATCTTTTCCCTAAACCCTGAATACAACCTGGCCAGCCCAGCCCTCCCCTGCCCTGCGTCTTTTCTTTCCCTTGAGATTGATCATGAAACAAACACCCAGTTTGACAGTCTGACTCTGTTGCTTCCCCCATTTTTTTTTTTGTTTTTTTAACTCCTCCCACCAACTACACGAACTCTCTCTCTCTCTCTCTCTTAGTTGACTTTTCTTCCCTAAGAAACCCCCCGATCCAGCACCGGTTCCACACCCCCCTGTCCAAAACCTGACTAGATTCCTTGGAATTAGTGGTACCAAGTCCACATAGCATCAACGGTTTTGATCATACGAGCTTGTCTAGACTCTAGCCTTGCCTGCCGTCTATCCTCATTCTTTACCCACCCTTCCAAATATTACTACAACTACACTTACCTTTTTTTTCTTTTTATTATATAAATAGAGGCTAGCTCTCAGAAGTGATCGTGAGGGTATCTTTGGCATATAGTTAAAAAAAATAAAAAAACACATTGTTAGTCAACAAGTACATTCTATCATCATGGACAAAGGGACTATCTTTCTTCTTCCTTCAATAAAGCCAGATACGCATCTTTTTCCTTTATTTTATTTTATTTTAAAAAAGGATGAAATTCGCAAAAGCACATGGTGAGAAAAATACATTGACCCTCCAAGGATGCCAGCCATTCTTCTCCTTGTCATTGCGCAATGTTTAGCTACAGCCTCGGTTCAATTATAGCTCGTACCACTAAAATAAACTCTTCCCGCTTAACATCAATCACCTCATTTTAATATCTTCACAGATCCACCGCACTTGGTTTCCCACGCCCCCCCCCCCCCCCCNTCATGTCCCTACCGTCTACTTAGCACTCTACCCGTTGTCGTTTTGTGCCACATCCGTCCTTGTCTCCCGATGAGTTTAAGATAACGTCTTCAGGTTTCTTTCCCTTGCTTTCCTCCTCTTTAAAGCTCCATCCACTAAAATCAGACTCCGAAAACAACGAGGTTGGAATTGCTTTGTAGAACGCCACTGGGACCTGTTTCACCCTTCGTCTAATCTGTGCAATGCAGGCTCGCCAGGCGAGACACGAACATGAGCATCAATTATCAAATACAAAGGAACAAAAGAAAGAGTCCTTCCTATAAATCAAGTGACATGCATGGAGATCGATCAACCTATTACAAGGAACAACAGCTAAAAAGCCCACATCCCAGATTCCCGATGACCGAATGGAGTCAATAAATCAGCAAGCACTGTCCCAAGTTACAGAACAAGAAGAAACCACTGAACAAATTTGACAACAATCAGAATTTGCTGCTTGCATTCAGGGATGAAATAGCTGTGTAAACACATGATCCACTACCCCCTCCCCAACATGAGAAAAATTCATGTTATTGTTGTTACTGTCCCGTAGAGATGCAAGGAAGCGAGGTTAAGATGGCCACTCTTCCTCCATAACATAAAGATATCTAATCTAAAATACTTGGATGTTAACAACATTCACCACAACATACTTCTAATGATAAACTGAGCCAAATGAGTCAAAATTGATCCCATTATTTGTTTGGAACTAGAATGACACAACACTGGCTATTTCATTTGCAGTCAAATCATACATCAATCGTAATAAATTTATGCTAACTAGAGGATAGCTCAAAACATTACCTCCTCTCCAAATATGGTCGCATATGAGCCAGAACTAAAATCCTCAACATTAACTTCAGTGGTTTTAGCTCTGACTGTCAAGTCATTCTCAAGTGACTGGACAAACCTAATCATGCAACAAATCAGACATCAGGTGGCATAAAAGTACAGCACACTTTATGAACAAGCATCCAAGATGCATGCACACCTTGAAACAGGAGGGCAGTAGTGGTGACGAAGGCTATCAACTTCCCATAGGGAGCTTCCTGTTTGAAAATTATTATTGTCAGTACAAGGACAACGTTATGCCCACCTTCAAAAACATACATGTGCAACACTTACCCAAGGCATGGGACTTTAAGGGGTTGCTTTCCTCATTATCAAAATGATCGATGCCAGCTTTTCTGCCTGCAATATTTGTGCTACCTCCAAATTCATTTTCATTATCTCCCCCTTCTTCTTCGGAATTGTTGTCTGCAGTATCATTATTGTCTTCCTGAAAAAAAAAACCATAAATACACATGACATGCTTGACAATTCTTCTTCAATAAAACCATACAGAGACATCATCTCTTAGAGTAAATGAATAAAAGGTAAAGACATCTTTCTATGCTCTCCAGACAATCACCCTGATAAAGTGATAATGAAGGTAGATTCCAGAAAATTTCTAATAAAAAAATTATGAGGTGCATACAACTGTTAATCGAATGCAGAATATATGCCATCCCGCTCAAACAAATAACTGATAAATCAGCAAAGACAGTCTTCATGAAAATATTAGAATGTATGGGTACCTGGTGCACCAAACAGTTGATTGAAGGATGTCTCCTGAGGAGGTTGTGAATCAATGCTATAATAACCAATGCTCCAGAAGGAGGGACTACAAGTGCCAGTCTACTCAATTTCTTAGCAAAAGCAGCAGCCAGATATGCTGGAAGAAGTGGTGACTTTAGACAAGAATCAAGAAGCTACAGCAAGATAAATGCACATCATCAGATTGAATTAAAAAAGATCAAAATTTATCAGCATATTCCAGTATTATTTTGTGACATCTTGGGCTGATTTCATAAATCTTGTTTATAGGGGGCGGGGTGTTTATCAAATTCAAGGCCATTGCGCGTGACATATACTTAATGTTTTCGTTTGAACTTTCAAAAATTATATGATCATCAAATCACCTTAAATAAACCCAAACATAAAGCATGATATTACCGATCAGCATATGTAAAGATGAATACAAGCTGTCATCAATCCATAGCATGTAGGTATCACATGCAACTATCGCATTGATTTATGTTCGTATGGACATTACCTGAAAGAATTTTGCCCTGTGTTTCGCCATAAAGATGGAAGGTAAGAGGAGCACATACAGTTTTTCATAGAAGTTGGGATATTCTAAACCATGCTTAGTCATGAGGATGAAGAGACTGCTAAGGGCCATGACACTGACAACACCTCCAATATCATATGATCTTGTCAAAAAGTCGCTGCGCAATTAAGTGCAAATCGGCAATTCAGTTAAAAGTAGGACGAGCTATTCATATCCATTAGGTAAAAATATCCACTGTAATGCTATACCATAACATTATTGGATTAGACAGGTGAGGGATGACTGCTTGATGGAGATTGGAGAGAACCTGTGCATCAAAGACAAGCATATCAGAACAGAATAATGCACTACAATAACAGATGGTCATGAGGAGGGAGGGGGGGTCAGATAAACCACTGACACATCAAAAAAAGGAAATCCAAACTCGATATCAGCCTTAAAACTAAACATAAGTGCACCAATGCAAGTGTGGGGCCAAGAGCCTTACCTCCTTGTACACATCAATCGGAAGTGGTAGCCTAAGAAATGAAATCCAAGCCTTGGTAAACTTTAATTTCATCTTTTTGGCATAATTACCAGCAGATAAAACCTGAATGGATCACAAAACATAAAGCTCTATACAGTGTATAATGGAGTATTATACAAGATCAGAGACTACCTAGGATAAGATATGAAAAAAAAAAATTGCATGAAAAACTCAGTAACAACGTATCATTGATGACTCACGTCATTATCATGCTTCTCAGATTTAAGGTCTTTGTCTTCTGTTTTCAGGTGTTGAGAAGGCCCTTTCAGTTCACCTTTTTTAACAGAGAATCCTGATTTGTATAGAATGATTAAACTCAGAATTCAGCAACCCGCCAAAGTAGCAAGCTTGTAAAATAAAAATACTAAGGGCAGAAAAGTAACTAAAATTTTAAAATTATCTGCCACTTTTGATGCCTTGCATTGAATTGTCTGAAATAGTGTGTGCCCATGTGTGTTTGTTAGGAAGGAGCTGTATACATGCATAAAGCAGCTCTCAAGTGATCATATACTGATATTTGTACCAGCAAACAATTACCTGAACCACCCCACAGCTCATAATCAGAATTCTGTTTTGGGTCTTCGAGAGGAGGGATATTTGATATTAAATAATGAATCTTGTAAATAGAAAGCTCCAGGCTGAAATAATAGAGGAGTAAATAAATTTTCACATCTCTATAACACCATCAGAACAGAACATTTTCTTTCAAAAACCAAATTACCAGATGTGACAATCATACACTGATATTTGTACCAGCAAACAATTACCTTGAATCACTCTCACCAACTTTGTCACCACTCTCAGTTTTTCCATCTAGTAGAAAGAAACAAATCAAATAAACAAACATCTGGGAGAAAAAACACAAATTTTCAAAATGACAAGAATGAATAATCTATACCATTACCAGAAATATCTTTCACCTCCAAATTCTTAGTGAATTTTTCAATGTTGATGTAAGTAAAATAACTGTACCGCAACCCCCCCCCCCCCNCCCCCCAACACACACACAAAAAAAAAAATCAAACTATTATTCATAAACCAGCAAAATCATAAAGTTAATAATCAGCACTTCCACATTCTAAAAGGATAAAGCGAAAGAAAGACTTACCGGATATCAATGTACTTGAAATACTTTGATGCCAGCAACTCTAACACAAAATCCAAAGATTCTGTAGATTGCACCTGCAAGTAAAAATGAATACAGGCAGCTGTTCAACATTACAATTAACACTAATTTGACAACATGCATAGATGAAACATAAGTAATTAACACTGATATTTAACAGTATATTTACACTAATTTATCATGATAAGCAGTAACAGAATAATTACAAAAATTTCACATAATTATATGAACAAAAATATTAACAGCCAATCTGCACTATAAAATCCGAAAGCAAATAGTTTTCACCATAATTAGATGAAATAGAAGTAATTAACAGCATAGCTAAGCTAATCTCACAAAATTAACAGAACAAAACTTACAATATTAACAAGAAATCTGTGATAAATAGCCGAATTGAACCTCCCTCCATTTCCAGTCTTGACGAATTCCATTAGTGTATCCAACACAACTTCCTACAAAAATCAAACACGCAGAAATCATTAAAAACAAATACGGATTTTACAGAAGTTAAGAAAAATAATTGAAAGTACTGACCTTTAAAGCATCTTCAGCTTTCGGCGATACAGCAACATCAACGAGAGATTTAACAAACTCGTCGAACTTAGAGCGAAGCCAGGTTTTATAGATAACGTCAGCGTCCGGCTCGTCGTTGTCTTTGTTGTGGGTGGGGCTTCGGGAGGAGGAAGGGAGGTCGGGGAGGATGGGTGAGAAGAAGGAGTGGAGAGAGAGGAGAGATTCGAGGACGTGTTGAGGAGGAAGGTTATGGGATATGTAAGTGAGAAGGAGAGGGAGGTTGTTTATGTGTGTTCTTGAAGAAAGAAGTTGGTGACCTAGGGTTTTGAGGTCTTTTAGACTGTGTTTTTTAGGGTTTCTTGGCTTGTTGATTGGATTTGGAGGAGGAGCGGCCATGGTTACTTCTTTGCTTTGCTTCGCTTCGCTATTGGAGGGAAAGCAGAGAGAGGGGGGAAGGAAACAGGAAGCAGTTTTTAGGTTTTTTAGGGGATGGGTTGGGTGGGTGGAGAGTCGTTTAGAGATGTCAATATGTAAAATGCAGGCATTCCTTGGCCCGGAAGACAGGCCCATGGATCCATCCATCCAAAAATTGAATTTCTTTTTTTTTTTAATTAATCCTAATTTTTAGGGGAAAAAACAAAAGAAAAATGTGATAATTATCTTATAATGTGATAATTGGAACGCAAAATAACTTATTTTTAGTTTTAAAAGGCCTTAGTTTTTAATACAACTCTTAAACATTTCTATAATTGTTTTTTCTACGAACACAGTAACAAATGGATGACATGTCCTTAATAAATGTTTATTTCATTTTTTTATCTAATGCATCCTTAAGTAAATTATCTTATCCACAAGCACATCATATTATATTTTAAAAAATATGAAAAAAAACATAATATATATGTTTATTTTGAAATATATATATATATATTAGTTTATTATCTCAAATAGAAAAAGAAATGGCATATCTTCTTATGTTTTATGATTTAAAAACAAAAAATAAATCAGATTAAAAATACACTAAAAAGATTTAATTTATGTCTTCATTTTATTTTCTACAACAAAAACACGTTTTTATTCTCTTTTATCCCCAAAAAATACGTTGCTTTACATTTCCAACTCTATAATAATGCATGTTGTATCTGAAGCTCGGTTTTTTATTATATATATATATATATACTACCATGCATCAAGAAACAGTCACAAGTCGATGATCACTTGGCATGTAATGGTTAAGAAAAAACATTAGTAAGAACAACGTCGTCGATGAATACTACAAAATTCATGGGAACTTCTGAACTATATCCAATAACAAGACACGCATGCTAACTCCACTCGAGGAGCATAAGAAGCAGGCATCTCACATAATGATCAGATGTATACATGACCCCAAAAAGGATCAAGAAAAGCCCTATCTGAAATAGAAGCTGATTCCACTGTCGTTCAGGATCAACTATGCTTGTGTCTGGCTTTGTGTAGCCATATATCTTCGCCTGACTGCCTCTCTAACGACTCAAATATGCACGCATTTCCTTCTTTGAGTTCTGTTAATTTAAAGATAGACAAGAACTTACTCTACTTCGGTATCTGATGGTGTCTTCCTTCCTCATCCTCGTCAGCGATGCTACAAGATAAAAACCAAACCAAACTCTATGGAACCAACAGCGCATGATCTCTCATTTCATGTGTTTCGAGCATCCTTGATCCCAAGTTGCCTAAGAGAATCTGGGCCGACAAGGAATACACGTCTTGTTGTTTGGTATCTGAAAACAACTACTCCTTTAAATGATGTCCTTGGTATTCCATCCTAGAAATGAAAAGGGAAAAAATCAAGCGGAGACACAGTTGTTTTCAAAATGATGAAAAAAATTCAGATTATGAATAAAGAAAATTAGATCAAATAAGAGCGGACATGCATAACCATGACACAGTGCCCCTCAGAGAAGGGATTTTTAACTGTAACATTGAACATTTGGGTAGTTAAATGTCCCACGAAATCTGAAGTGACATAACAGCAACTACTCAATCCAAATTATATACCCAAGAGCATATGATAAAGTCAATAATTCTCTCATCTCATTCCATATTGCACAACTTTATCCAAGTTAGAGCAGAGATACCTTCCACTCTTGGAAAATACCAAGCTGGCGTGCAATCCTTTCAAAGTCCGGTTGGTCCTTGTACTGGATACGTACATCACCCTCTATATTAGAGACCTTAAGAACAGCATCAGTTCCTTGGATAGGTTTAGCTTTTCTCACAACGTCGGCAAAATGCTTTGTATACTTGTCCTGAGAAAAGCAGCATTACATAATTTATTGACTGGAATTAGATTTTAGGTCTCCTTCACTTTACATGAATTAAAAGAGTCCATTACCTTCATCAGGTAGCTTAAATCCCTCGACTTCCAATCAACCTTTCGAAGAAGAGGCAAAAGTGAAATCCATTATTATAATTTAACGACATGCATTATACATGCAGAAACTTCAACTAGGAGAAAGATGTGGAATGCGTAATACCTTTACATCGTTCAGCTTAATAGGCTGGAGATATTGTTGGAAAAACTGCCCCATACTAGAGCCCTGTGATCATACATCCACGGTCAATTAGTGGGTATAGACAACTGGCCTGTGATGTTTGGTGCCATTTCATTGCATCAACCTTTTGATTTTTGATATTATGAAAATAAACTTTAATCCCCTCCATGTTTTCCGATGAATGATTAACTGATTTGTAAGCTTCTGCCTAAACAGTCCTTGATGCATTTATATTAATCAACACTTGCTTAATATGTATGCTTGACGCGGAGATGCATCCGAACAACTAAAAAGAAACCAACTAGTGCAGTAGCATATAGATAGTCATACATACATGCTCGCCAAAGTTATATGTTCTGCACACTTCTGGACGAATGAACTGTCGACCTTTATGATTCTCCTTCAATCGCAACCAATCATCCCAGTAAGTGGGCTTTCGTCAAGGAAATGTTAGTAAAATGCCTCGGCTTACACTATAAAAGCCTGACTTCAATAGAATATAAAAAAGGATATGCTTTTGGCCATTTAGGGGATAGTTCGTCCCAAATTGATTTAGTCAGCATCCACCCAAGTCCAGGAAAGAAATCTGACCGATAAAGTTCGTCTGCAGAATACATTAAACAGCAGATCAGAAAAAAACTAGGTGGTTCGCAAGGTTCTTGCTTTAGCTCACTGAAAGTTAAATTGGTCATCACATGGATACATTTTAGAGTGAGAGGTGGTAGTATACGAGAAGTAAATAAGAAATGAACTTACAAGGATCATGCACAAACTGCTTTTGTCCATTGTCATTCCATGAGGAAACGGCCATAATGGACCTATGATGTTGGAAACCAAATGAGAATGAAACTAGCTTGCCAAAAGCCTAAGATCCCCTGCTTTTTTATATTAAAATTTAATGTGCAGAAACTAGAAAGGAAAAAAAAAAAGCATACCTATCCTTGTCAAGAAGAGCTGCTGCAGCCTCAAAGTAATCAAAAAAATCAGGAGCGATTTCCATATCATCTGTTTGAGAAGCAAAACTTTAGCATTTTATTTCTCACACACACCCAAGTGAATATGGAGAGGAGAAAAGAAGTCCACCTTCAAGTATAATTACTTGGCTGAAATTATGCTTGTAAAATAATTGATCCATTGCCCATTTGTAATGCCCTATGGAAGAGATATCTACAAGTTAGTATCTTTCAGAAGAAAGCTATTACACAAGCAATCATTACTTGCAATCTTGTAATATGCAATCAATTCCCCAGGCCTTTCTGTGTGTACTGGTTCAGAATCCAAGTGCTGCAAATGAACAAAAAAGAAGCCAATGAAATCAAGCATTACAAATGAACAAAAAAGAAGCCAGTGAAATCAAGCATTACAAGTGGAATGTGGAAAGTCCTCAAAGCATGGCTTGACATACCACAAATTTACAAAACATTACACATGCACCAAGGTTATCATAGCAGATGATAACCTTACATGTATACACAAAAATACATAGATTACAGTTTACCTGAATGTACATTAGCTGATCATAACTCATAGCCTTGCGTCTAACATTTGGGTCTGTTCCATCCTGCAAATTTGGAGAGAGAGAAAATTATTACTAATAGAAAACCGGAATAGCTATATGGTTTCTTATGCAACATATCTATTGGACAATAGGTGCCCAAGCCATGCTCACAACCAAACCTAATTTGCATTTCAACAAAGGAGGGGGGGGGGGAACTAATACCAGTACCTGAGATACAAAAAGTGGATACTTTGAAGCAACGGAGCTTTGATACCTGTAAACTTAGAAAACCAGTCAGCTAGTGTGTAGGATTGAGTTCAATGCAGTAGAAAACAAACTACATGAACATAAAACATACTTCAAAACAGACTCAATTGTCCGTTCTAGATAATCAGCACGATTGCATGCCATGATCACAACTGCTGCCACTGGTACCTGCAAGAAGAGGTGGAAATAGCTTCTATAATTTGAAGCAATGACTTCGGGGGTGCTTGGGAGTGTCGTGACAATTGCTTTTTAAAATGTTTTTTTTTGCACGAAAATATATAAAAATTATTTTTATTTTATTTTTAAAAAATTATTTTTTACATCAACACATTAAAATAATATAAAAACATAAAAAAAAAAATGATCTGAAACAAAGAGAAAAATAAAATAAAAAAATCATTTTTTTCAAAAACGTTTTTGAAATGCAAAAACAAAGAGACCGGCAAAACATGTGTAAGAAGAAAAAACACAAACAAGGAAAAGAAGAAGAGGAAAACTCAGAAATTATCCACGGTTCAAGAACTGTACCTTATCAACCAGTGTTTTAAGGCCTTTTCCTGCAACATTAGCATAAAGAACATTCTAAGCTTCTGATAATGTTTCCGTTAATACTGAAAAAAATTAACCTTTAACAGCAAATGCAAACTGGCCGAAAGAAAACCTAGATAGACAGTAACTGACAGAAATCAATGCTAATATCAAGGAAAGGAGAACAGAAGGTAAAACATCATCAAAATTAACCTTCAACTCGAAACAATTTGGTTCTTTAATACCCACACACAACAAAGAACTTGCACATATTTCAAATTTCTCGCTTCCCCTTTTCCACAGGAACAATATTCTTAAGGTGGTCTGGGTTCTCATTTTGCAACCTAAGACCAAATCTCTATGTACTAAAATAAAATGAAAGTTGGCAGGCACCATTAGTAGCAAACTGAAGAGCGAAACCGAAAGAGTGAGTGAAGAGAGCTTGCGTAGAAGTTTCAGCAAGAAATAAAAAACATACTTTCAAGATCTTCAAGAAGCGCCTTGAGCTGCCTACACTCTTCGCTTTGTCGTTTATTTTGTTCTGAAATTATTTCCATAAATAATAAATAGCTCCAATTCAATTCAATAATTGTCGAGAGAGAGAGAGAGATGAGCAGCAGCACCTTGAAGAGCAACGATAGTGCCTTGCTGGATACTAATCTTATCAATAAGCAAACGTGATTGACTTGTACAATGATTCTCTGATTCAACGGCAGCAGCAAGCCGATCCTCGTACTCTGATTGCGTAACAAATAACCGCATCTGAAAATTACACAAAAGTTCCAGTTGTTTTCATTGGATCTGCGAGAGAGGAAAAGAAGACTGCCGGTGAGTGGCCTACCTGGATGTAGAAGAATGCAAGTGCGGCCGGTATCAGAAGGCATCGATAATCGCATCCCACTCTCCTCATTTCAACCCTTTTCTTCTTCTCTTTTTATTAATTAATTCTTCACCATTCTCTCTGCTCTCTGTTGCTCAAGAAGAGGGTTTGATTTTCTTTTAACTCGCAATAGTCTCCTAGCAATTTCCACTTTCGAATATTCCAGTGGACCCAAATCAACCACCCAATAAGTCATTGCCACGTTTTCCAACGTTGATTAAAACGCCAGCGTCTGTTCCGACTTGCAAACAATTATAAGTCAATCACGAAGACTAACCTGAGCTTCCTTTTTTTTTTTAAAAAAAAAATAGGGATTTCGAGATGGCATTATCATTGCCAAGTCCAGGCCTTTATCCTCTCAATCCAACCCTCCTGCAAATTCCGTCATTGCTATTATAGGTGCAGGGGTGTTCTTGGTCTACCTTATTCTTTTAAACGCACTGGATGGCTTATCGGCTGTTACTGGTTTAACTAATTATAGCATGTTGTTGTTAGTTCACACTCATGGAAAGCTTCCATCTTTGTTGTTAGTTCACACTCATGGAAAGCTTCCATCTTTCTTTCTCTGGTAAATTCTCAAGGATCAACACTCCCATGGCAGCAACACCGACGACACCAGCTAAAATACTCGAAGAAGCCAAACGAGTCAGTGTTGCAATGGAATTTAACCCCTGTTGAAGAGGAAAACAAGTAACATCCCCATATGCACCACCTCTTAGCTGACATTGAAAAGGCAATAACTTGAGAAGTCAAGCTAACGGGGTAGATTGATGTTCGTTTCTATAACGACCTTGGAATTGACACAAGCCACTAGGGCATGGCTTCTTGGACTCGGTTGAATGGGCTGGGTTCCAAGCTTGGTTCCACGTGAAGTTTTAACTTCCTGCTTCCCCCTGGTCCTTCTTCAGGACAAGATTCTAATTCCTACCCTATTTTGGCTCTGACTTAAATTACATAGCTCAATTAATTAATTTGAAAAAAAAAATAACAACAGCAGTTATTATAAAAAGATTTAATTAAATCTAATTTTTATTATAATAAATACCTTCATGTTCTTCTGTCATTAAAGAGGGGTTTTTTTTTGTCATTTGGTTAATATTTTGAAGTAATAAAAATAAAGATAAAACAAAATAAAAAATATATATAATTGTAATTTATAGTGGTGTATACTATTAACCTGTATCTTTATATTGTATTTGGTTGATTGTCAATGAGAAATAATAATATGTGAAAAAAATATATTATATCATCAATATATATTATTGTTAAATTTATATATTTTAAAAAAATTAAAAATTAAAAATTATTTTAATTTACATTATGTGTTAAATTAATAATAATATAATAACTCTAAATATACAACATAAATCAGCTTGACAAATTGCTTTGAGAATAAACATTTAGATCCTTCATGGTCCAAATTTAAAAAGAAAATAAATGTAAAATTGATTTTTTTGCCTGGATTAAAGTTCAAGCCGATCAACTAGAATAAAATCTAAATAAAAAATTAATAATTTTTTTAGTAAAAATGATAAAAAAAACCCTTTATTTTTATTATTTTATTAAAAAACAAGATTGATTTAAAATAATTTTAGATTGAGTTTTTAAATTAGAATAATAGCTCAATGAAAACTTAGAATAATAACTAAATGTAATATTGCATAACTCAATTATCAATTTAAAAAGTTAATGACTGCATATTAAAAAAAATGTCAAGATTTCTTTTTATTCTTACAAATGTTTTCTTACAACTTTTAAAAATTTATTTTAAAATATAGTTGTGGTTATTTTTATTTAGAAATATATCAAAATAATATTTTTTTTTATTTTTAAAAAATTTATTTTTAATATTAACGTAGTAAAATAATCTAATAATAAAAAATATATATTAATTTAAAGCAATTAAAAAATTAATTTTTTAAAAAAACATTTTTAAAATCCAAAAACATAAATCTTTTTGTCACTGTATTTTGCTGATAGACTTTTCAAGTCTGCTGGGTAACAGGACTGATATAGATAGAAAGTCGGATCAAGGATCGGCGTGATAACTAGGCTTCCAACAGCAATTCCCTATTTTTATTACCAGCCAATACCAATTCTATTAAAAACATCATCGACGACCGATCTCTCTTCTAATTATTGCTCTTCTTCAAACTAAACCTTAAAACAAACGAACAATCAACCAATCAAACATGGGATCTGAGAGGAAAAAAGCATCCTTATCAGCAAAAACTATTCCACCAAGAGAAGACACACCTCTCATAGCCAAGTCCACGCCCTTATCATCTCAATCGAAGACTTTTGCAAATGTCTTCATTGCTATTGTCGGTGCTGGTGTTCTTGGTCTCCCTTATGCTTTTAAACGCACAGGTTGGCTAATGAGTCTTATTATGCTTTTCTCTGTTGCTTGCTTAACTCATTATTGTATGATGTTGTTAGTCAATACCCGTGGAAAGCTTCAGTCTTTTTCTGGTGGATTCTCAAAGATTAACTCTTTTGGTGATGTGGGTTTCACTGTTTGTGGTTCTACTGGGAGGTTTGTTGTTGATGTTATGATTGTCTTGTCACAAGCTGGATTTTGTATTGGTTATTTGATATTCATTGCTAATACTTTGGCTCATCTATTCAATTCGCCATCACCTAATAGCCTGGCTTCTCAAATTCTGGCCCTTTCAATGTCAGCTAAGAGTTGGTATATGTGGGGTTGTTTTCCTTTTCAGTTGGGGTTGAATTCTATTGCAACGTTGACCCATCTGGCTCCTCTGAGTATTTTTGCTGATGTTGTTGATCTTGCTGCCATGGGAGTGGTGATTGTCAAGGATGTTTTTATAATGATGGAAAATAGGCCTGAAGTTAGAGCATTTGGAGGTTTGTCTGTGTTTTTCTATGGGATGGGTGTGGCTGTTTATGCGTTTGAAGGGATTGGCATGGTTTTGCCTATAGAATCTGAAATGAGAGAGAGGGAAAAGTTTGGGAGAATCCTAGGGCTGAGCATGGGGCTCATTTCAGTGATATATGGAGCTTTTGGCGTGCTGGGTTACTTTGCTTTTGGAAATGATACTCAGGATGTTATCACTGCTAATTTAGGGCCTGGACTCATTAGCCTCTTGGTTCAATTGGGTCTTTGTATTAACCTGTTCTTTACATTTCCTTTGATGATGAACCCTGTTTATGAGATACTGGAGAGAAGGTTTTGGGGTGGAAGGTATTGTTTGTGGCTTAGATGGGTATCCGTTTTGTTGGTTACTTTGGTGGCTCTAATGGCGCCGAATTTTGCCGACTTCATGTCCTTGGTGGGGAGTAGTGTATGCTGCGGGCTGGGATTTGTTTTGCCAGCTTTGTTTCACTTGCTCGTGTTCAGGGAGGAGATGAGTTGGAAAGGGTGGAGTATTGATGTAGGGATTGTGGCCTTGGGCCTTGTTCTTGCTGTTTCTGGGACATGGTACGCTCTCATGGAGATCTTTGCTGTCAAGGTATAGGGTGTGTTCTTCTTAGAATATGGCTGGTGTGAATTATAGCAGTAAGCGTGTTCCTATCCCCATTCTTTTTTGTAGACACGTTGCGTTGCTATTATCGCTTCACCGTGAAACTACCTTGTGTCGATCTGGAAATTGTGTCTGATTGTTAGATAGGATGTTTGTAGGATGAGGTTCCAACATGGATTATATGGCTGTCATTTTTCTGGTGTCACTAGAGAGTACATAGCAAACAGGATTCCAAGGAAATCTCTCTCGTGCTTTGCTTTTCTCTTCTTTAAATTGCCAGATTCAATCCAAGTGATAGGATCAGATATGAATTTAGGTGTAAGCCA
The DNA here is from genome assembly GCA_015708895.1 of Populus ilicifolia. Taxonomy (NCBI): domain Eukaryota; kingdom Viridiplantae; phylum Streptophyta; class Magnoliopsida; order Malpighiales; family Salicaceae; genus Populus; species Populus ilicifolia. The sequence goes on from SRLM01001026.1 coordinate 192,775, forward strand.
TAACTATACAGTTCTTCTTCTTCTTCTTCTTTTAATAATATCTATTGACTTGTCGAATACAATAATTGTTTCATAAAGAAAATTATCTAATCGAGTCGGTTCAGATCATCGCTTATTAACTTCGGGTTAAATTCCCATCCCCGCTCTCGTGTTCTTTGCCAACGCCATCCAAGGGATCCCTCTTTCTGAAACTTCATTACTGTACACTTCTTTCATAAAACCTATTTTTAATTGTTCAGCATGATGATTTTGTAAAATAAAACCTTAACGATAATATTAACACCAAAAAAAAAACTAAAAAATGTTCCTATTATCGAAAAGCAAATAATATTTTTTTCATTTGATTTTCTATTGATAAATATATTTTTTTCTTCTAATATTTTTCTTTAATATGATATTTTATTACTTGAGTTGATTTTAAATTACATTTCATGTTATGTTCTACCTGTTTTGTATTAGATTATTTTATATATATATATATATAATTTTATTATTTAATATTAAATTGATTGAGAATTAAATTTTATAAACTATTTATTATTTTTTTATAGGGATATTTAGTTTTATAATTAGATTCATGAGTTTTATCGTCTTGAATTTGGTTAAATCATATCTTTTTTTTTATTTTTTTTAAGAGACAATATTGATTTCATCATCTGGACCATGAGGCCTTCAGCATTAGATTTTATTTTTGTTGGGTTGTTCCTATCTTATGACTTGAGTTGCGGGGTCTTGATTTTGGTTAAATCATATCTTTTTTTTTTATTTTTTTTAAGAGACAATATTGATTTCATCACCTGGACCATGAGGCCTTCAGCATTAGATTTTATTTTTGTTGGGTTGTCCCTATCTTATGACTTGAGTTGCGGGTCTAATGAGTTAACTCAACCAACATATTTTTTTATTTTATTAAATTTTATTATTTAATATTGTGTTTCATTTGGGTTTAGATTTTATAATTTATATTTTTTAATTAAATTTTATTTTTATAGACAGTCAAAATTATTTTTAAATATATAAATTTATCCAACTCATATCAAATAAACCAGCTAAGTTTTTTATTTCACTGTAAAAATAAAATATAAACAACATCAGAATATTTTTTTATATATAATTTAAAAAATATGAACCCTAATAGCAGAGCAACTGAGAAATGATTGTGTTTACATAAACTTGATATATTAAAATGAAAAAAAAAAATCTATCAAATCATACGGAACACCGAGCGAACTCTGTTGATTGCAATAATTATACACTTAAAGATCCTGGCAAAGAAAAGAGAAAAAGAAAAAAAGGACACTAGTTTTGGCGTGATAGGATCACAAGTGGACAAAACAAAGACAACTCCCACCAGTCATCTTCTTCTCCTTCAATAACGGATGCAATCAGAATGCCACACCCTGTTTATCGAGCATTACCTGCAAGGCTCTGGAGAGATGATCGGAAGCTTTCCGTGAGACGATATCTCTGCAACCAAGACTCCCTTTCGTTATTTCTTCATTCAAAAACAAATTAATGCTTTCCCATCCGAACAAAAACAATTTCAGCCTACACGTTACAAAACTGTGCCGTGGTCAACATGGGAGAAAAATGCCCTGGTCCCACCTTTCGAGTGCAGGCCTGCCCCAGTCTAAACCCTTACATGATTGGATCGATTTCACCGAAATACGTGGTGTAATCGTCCCAGAGAAAAGTTATCAATCAACTACATCAGTGTAATCGGCTGAGCTTTTACTTGATTGATGTGATCGTATAAAAGAAAGGCAACCATTTCTCTGCTGTTATTTGACTTGTTGGGCGGCAGAGGCTGAGCCAATGCATGCTGTAGTCTCTTTGGCGGCTGCTGCTGCTCAATTAGCACTCCAAAGTCAATAACTCCATATTCGTGAGCACAGAACATTTATCCTCGAATTCAAGGAGTGATTGCACATGACGTGAGAGAACAGCACTACCAGCTCACTCCTGCTCCGAGAAAAATATCTTAAGAAGATGCTTGCCACCAGTACCACAGCATACGCCTGGTTGACATCTTGCAAGCTTAACAGTAATTAAATGGAAATACAGCAATTCCTCTCCCGGGGCCTCTGTTTTGTGGGTGCCAAGGGAGCTCAATTCCTCACCTTAACCTTCGTGAGTGTTTTTATACATATTTGTGAGACCGTAAGTAACCACTAGGAGAAATGGAATATCGAGTATATATTATAGCCGAATAATAATAATAATAAACTCAGACCATACACTGAATGCTGAAAAATAAGACACCGAAGGCTAGAAGAAGAATAGTGCAAAGACACCGGTAGTTGCCAGTAGAAAAGAAATAGTTCAAAACAAGGGCGATTGAAACAGAAATTCACTTTAAAAGACAGTGCCTCTCAAACCAGACACATTTCTGTCCTGACAGGTGGTAACTAAGTTTATCCTCAGCATTGAAGAGTGTATTGACGGTGAACTTCAAAGAAGCGACAGACCTCAGCAACTTTAATTTGTTTTTCCAAAGCAACGATGTCTAGAAATTGAAGATTTTTCTTGAAAGCAACAGTGAGCTACATACAGTTCATGTTGGCATGCAGATTGAGATTGCAGCAGCAATTTGACCATAGAAGGAGCATTTGTTTTTCTGAACTAATAATTCGGTAATGTCTCTGGCCTGCTCAATAGCCATAAATACTCCCTGTTTAACATCAAATTTACTCCCTGTACTCTACTACCGGCAATAATTCAGTACTCCTTCGATCGAATTCAAATAATAAAGTTCAAACAAAGTGGTAGCAGAGCAGGTTAGGACTGATCAGGAAAAACCAAAAGATGATTCCCAGTCGGTCATTCAAACAAAACTAAGAAAAGAGAAGAGAGAGCATCGTTTATTACAGTCCCCTTTAACTTTCACTAAAGTTGATTCCCAGTTTTCCAAAAACAACAAACGCAAATTAGCACACACCAGATAGAGACACTCTTTTCAACTTTCAAGTCTCAAAGTGTGCCCACACGTTGCAGCTGTCTCCAACCCATTTCCCTCCTACTCTCCATTTCTCCCCACCTCACCCCTCTTTATAAACCCACTAACCCTCCTCCATCCCTCCTCACCTCCCCCCCACCACTCAAAATGTCACAGCAAGCCCATCTCTCTATATCTTTCTTTTATGCCTTCATATCATTATTATTTATTCAACATGTCCTTGCTTCTACTAGAACCACTCCACAAGTTCAAACCTTCAACACAAAACCAGACACTATAAACCCAAAACTTCCGCCAAGAACCCTCTCCTCCTCTAAAAAATTTGAGGGGTCATCAGATTTAGTCCATCTTCGTTACCATATGGGTCCAGTTCTCTCTTCAACTCCGATAAACATCTACCTTATCTGGTATGGCCGTTGGGCTAATTCTCAAAAACTTCTCATCAAAGACTTCCTCAACTCCATCTCCCCCACTACTGTTGCCGCCAAGCCCTCCGTCTCTGAGTGGTGGCGCATCGTGTCTTTGTACACAGATCAAACTGGAGCTAATGTCTCACGCTCAATACACATAGCTGGTGAATATACCGATAGTGCTAATTCACATGGGACTGGCTTAACAAGACTTACAATCCAACAAGTGATAGCTTCAGCAGTCAAGTCTGCACCTTTCCCTGTAGATCAGAAGAATGGGATCTACCTTATATTGACATCACAAGATGTGACAATGCAAGACTTTTGTAGGGCGGTGTGTGGATTTCATTATTTTACATTTCCATCAATGGTTGGCTACACACTGCCTTATGCTTGGGTTGGTAACTCAGGCAAACAATGTCCCGAAGTATGCGCTTACCCTTTTGCAGTCCCTGGTTACATGGGTGGAGGGGGGCCAGGAGCCTTGAAGTCACCGAATGGGGATGTGGGTGTGGATGGGATGATTAGTGTTATAGGCCATGAGCTTGCAGAATTGTCTTCAAATCCTTTAGTGAATGCTTGGTATGCTGGGGAGGATCCAACAGCACCAACTGAGATAGGGGACTTGTGTGAAGGGCTGTATGGGACAGGTGGTGGTGGTGGGTATATAGGGCAGGTTATGAGGGACAGGCAAGGTAAGACTTTTAATATGAATGGCAGAAGAGGTAGAAAGTTCTTGGTGCAATGGATCTGGAGCCCTGAGTTGAAGGCATGTTCTGGTCCTAATGCTCTGGACTGAATAGGGTGGTGGTCTTTTCCAGTACATTGAAAATTGGGAAAGAAGAAAAAAGAGAGAAGAATAGATTATGGATCGTTAAAAATATCTGGTTCTATGCTCTTGAATCATGATTTGTCTTTCAATTTTTTTTGTAGTTCGTGGTTTAATGTGGTGATGGAGATTGGATGTATACACAAGTGATGAAGGTGAAGGTTGGGGGAGGAGTTTTCCATTTTTGTATTTCTTTAGTTTTATTTTATTTTTCTTTTTATGGTTAAAAATAATTATAGTTCAGATGTATAAAGAGATGATATTAGATTTTGATTCTATATTTAAACAGTAAACTTATTAATTTACATTTAGATTTTATTGTTTTTTAATGTTTTTTTCAATAGATTTTCCTTTGCATTTGATGAATTCTGCCTGAGCAGCAAAAGGCGAACTGCATACTTTTCTTGAATGCTTAGATGTTATTTTTGTGAATCCATTTCTTGTTCTTGCTTGCCATGACCCACGTCCACCTCTTCAATATACAAAGTAGCTTGGTTTCTTCCCGATCCCAATCCCAGTTCATCCTCCTCTTTTTGAAAACTCCAGAGCCTGACGGTTTAAGATTCTTACTGTTCATTTTGAATGGATTTCACTAATAATTCTGTCATGGTAGTTGGTTATTAGGACATTTTTACAGCTAATGCACAAGAAGGTTGTTGAAAGCTAATCAATTGACGACGGGATGATTACTTCAAACTTGAAGGAAGCTGCAGAAAATGCATAACAGTACATGCTTTACCATGCCTTCTTTTCCATGATTCTCAAGCACTCACCTACTAGTTGCTGGAGGAGAGGTTAGAGGGATGACCCAGGATGGGGTCACCATGTTCTCTTTGAAAACTAATGCCTAAAAATGAAAAAAGAGCAGATAAAAAAAAAAAAATATCTGCTGTAAATAAAGCCAAAAGTGATGTCTGAATCTTTATTTGTTAATTGTTATTTCTAAGTTAAAATACTTGATGTGAAGTGTAATCTTGGATGCTGCTGCTATAGATGAGTTATAATTTATGCAATCAAAAGTCAAATGAAGGAAAATGGCTAGCTCCAATTGCAAACCCTCCCATACACATGGTAATCATGAAAGTAATAATGTTTCTTTTCTTTCCTTTTCTTTTGTTTTGCCTGCTTTTCTGGTAGGGTCTTCCTGTGTAAGCAGCTTTTACTGTTATAATTTTAAAAAACCTATAAATTATAGCTTTGCATTAATTAAAAAAGTTTTTAGAGGGACTTATATCCATGAAATTATGATCAGACAAAGCCGAACACATTCTTGTCCTTTAATTAGGCGCGTCCATTGGAAGACTTGGTAGGCCACAGCAGGAGAACACGTGAATGGAACATTTGTGATCCACAGCTAATATTTGGGACCCATAAGAGTACATATTACTGTGGTCGATTATTATGACGATTGATGAGCCCTGCCGTGGCCCCATTTGGCAGGGTAAATGAAAAGGTTTCGATGCTTTCGTTGGCGTGTAGCTGGGCTACGGCAACTGCAAGATGATAATGACATAAAATGTATGTCATCAGGTGTCCAAGGTTCGAGTCTAACTCAGCAAGACATGAAAAACAAACTGATGCGGTGAAGCCCTCATTTTCCTAATGGTAATGCTGATTACTGATACTTAATTCTGAGATCAGTGGGTTGTTTTGTGAATATTGGTGCTGAACAACAGTGTTCTTGATGCTTCAAAGAGATCACAAAACAAGAGATATTATATTCTCTTTGTTGATGCTTTTATTGCTGACCAATTGTCCCAACCAAACCAACTCTTTGTTTAGTTTCTCTAATTCCCATGACAGTCGGTGGAATGTTAAAGAAAGCGCATTAATTTTATTCCTAAAGTTGATTAACTTAATTTGAAATGATGGTGGTGTGAAACTACCCTAATATTGTTTATAAAATTAATAATATTTTATCAGTAATATTAGACATTAATTTGGTGTTATCTATCTTGCCCTTGTTTTTTGCATAGATATTTATCTATAAATAGACAATGTATCCAAATATTATACAAACCACAAGAGATAAACTTCAGAGCAAGTCAACAAAAAGAAGAAAGGGTAATGAGAGAGTAATTTCACAAAATTATGAGATATTTGTGAGATAATAAGTGAGGTGTTTTCTCCTAATAATAGAGAGATTTTTTGTTGTTCTTCTATTAATAGAGAGAAGTTGTATTCTCACATTACTTAGTAAAATCCTTCTATATTTGTCTGTGGACGTAGCCCAATTAGGTGAACCACGTAAATTTTTGTGTGTCCTATTTCTTATTTTATCCAGTTCTTTACCTTTTATCCTATCGGGTTTGCATGCCAATATCTTAACAGTGATAACAAAGCATTCTGATTCGTGTTGTTAATACACAAAAGTTCATCTATACGGAACTATTCATCCATATGGTACTGTTCAGATACATTACTGTTGGCGTATATAGAAAGTCAGTGCGGTGATTAAATACAGTCTAAGAAGTTCTGTCTAAGAAGATTGAGTTTTAAGCGGGATCGTTTGTGACCCCTCTAATCTTTCATGAGAACTTATTTAGTGAAGTATTATTCACACGATACTATTTCCATATACGTTACAGATATGTGAAACGGTGATAGTTAAATAGATCTTGGTGAATACAATGGCAACAAAGTACAAGATTGAGAGGTTTAATGGGAGCAATTTCTCACTGTGAAAAATGAGAATTAAAGCAATCTTAAGGAAAGACAATTGCTTGGCAGCAATTGGGGATCGACCTGCGGAGATCACTAATGATGCAAAATGGAATGAGATGGATGACAATGCTATTGCTAACATACATTTAGCATTAGCCAATGAAGTATTATCAAGTATGGCGAAGAAGAAAATAGCTAAGGAGATATGAGAGACTCTAACAAAGCTATACGAGTCTAAGTCTTTGCACAATAAGATTTTCTTAAAGTAGAGACTTTATACCCTTCAAATGGTAGAAACCACGTCGGTGACTGACCATATCAATATAATAAGAACTCTATTTTCACAACTCACTACATTGGGTCAGCAAATAGAGGAAAATGAACGTGCAGAGCTTCTACTTCAAAGTCTTCCTGATTCGTATGATCAACTCATTATCAACTTGACAAATAATATCCTCTCAAATTATCTAGTTTTCGATGATGTTGTAGCCGCTATTTTGGAAGAAGAAAATAGGCATAAAAACAAAGGAGATAGAAACAATTCAAACCAAGTAGAGGCATTGTTAGTGTCAAGAGGAAGATCAACGAAGCGTGACTCTAGTGGGAGTCATAGGTAGGGGAGGTCCAAATTAAGAAGTAAAAAAGTTGTGAAATGCTACAACTATGGCAAAAAAAGGCACTTAAAAAAGGATTGTTGGTTTAAAAAGGGTATAAAGAATACTGCTGAGTCATCAAAATCTCAAGGATGTGTTGCAAACACCTCAGAAGATGGAGAGGTTTTATATAGTGAAGTAATGACAATCTCTACAAATAAAGAAGAGCTCACTAAGGTCTAACTAATTGATTCAGGAGCAACATGACATATGACTCCTAATCGAGATTGGTTCCATACATATAAATCTATCTCTAGAGGCAAAGTGTTCATGAGTGATAATCATGCTTTAGAGATTGTTGGCATTGACACCATCAAATTGAAGATGTATGATGGCTTAATTTGTACTATTTTCAGAAGTGTGACATGTGAAAGACTTAAAGAAGAATCTTTTATTCATAGGACAATTTGATAGTCTTGGCTGTAAGATCCGAACAGACAATGGAATCATGAAAATCATCAAAGGAGTACTGGTGGTTTTAAAGGCAAGAAAGACAGTTGCAAATATATTTGCATTAATGGAAAAAACACATCATGAGGCAGAAGCGTCAATCGCATCAGCCAGTCCTGCAGAAGAGAAAACGATGATGTGGCATCAAAATCTAGGTCACATGTCAGAGAAAGGTTTAAAGGTTCTCTCTGATAAGAAGTTACTCTCTGGGTTTACAAAGGTTGCTTTACCTTTTTATGAGCACTGTGTTACAAGTAAACAGTACAAGTTGAAGTTTGACACATCAATAACTAAGAGCAAATGCATCTTGGACCTGATTCACTCTGATATTTGGCAAGCACTGGTTGTATCCTTGGGAGGAGCAAGATACTTTGTATCATTCATAGATGATTTCTCCAGGAGATGTTGGGTGTATCCAATTAGAAGGAAGGCAAATATGCTTACAGTTTTTAAAACTTTCAAAGCACAGGTGGAACTTGAATCTGAAAAGAAGATCAAGTGTTTGAGGACTCACAATGGAAGAAAATATACCAGTGATGAATTTGATAACTTCTGTCAACATGAAGGTATCAAAAGGCAGTTCACAACGACATACACTCCACAAAAAAATAGAGTGGCAGAGCAGATGAACAAAACTCTGTTAAAAAGAACAAGAGCAATGTTGAAGGCTACAGGTCTAGGAAAGTCATTTTAGACAGAAGTAGTCAATATCGTCTGTTATGTGATAAATCGATCTCCATCAACTGCAATTGAGCTGAAGACACCGATGGAGATGTGAACTGAAAAACCAGCTGATTATTCTTAATTGTATATATTTGGAAGTCTTGTTAACGTGATATACAATACATAAGAAATTAGCAAGCTGGATTCAAAATCTAGAAAATGTGTATTCTTGACATATGCTGATGGAGGGAAGGGGCATCGCTTGTGGGATCCCACTACCCACAAGGTAGTTATCAGCAAAGATGTCATATTTGCAAAAGGTAAAATGCAAATAGAAGAACATAATAGCATTCTAAAGGAGACTACAACAGTTCATGTGAAAAATACTCAGAATCATGCTTCCTTTGAAGCTGTATCGGAGCATGAAGAGCAAGAACAAATAGAGTCTGAAACTCTTGAAGTTTGCGGGTCGACTCGTGAAAAAAGACCATCAGCTTGACACTTAGAATATGTTACTGAAAGTAACATTGCATACTGTCTTTTAACAGAGGATGGAGAGCCATCAACTTTCCATGAGGCTATAAAAAACACAGATGTATCTATGTGGATGACAACAATGCAAAAGGAGATTGAAGCTCTGCACAAGAATAATACTTGGGATCTTGTTCCACTACCACAAGGAAGAAAGACCATTGGCAATAAATAGGTTTACAAGAAAAAACGTGATGGCAATGATTAAGTGGAGCGGTATCGTGTAAGATTGGTGGTGAAGGATATGCTCAGAAAGAAGGAATAAACTTCAATGAGATATTTTCTCCGGTGGTACGACTTACGACAATCAGAGTAGTCTTGGCAATGTGTGCTATATTTAATCTTCACTTGGAGCAGTTAGACGTGAAAACTTCATTTTTTCATGGAGAACTTGAAGAAGAAATTTATATGCTCCAACCGGAGGGTTTTGCTGAAACAGGCAAGGAGAACTTGGTTTGCAGGTTGAACAAATCTCTATACGGTCTCAAACAGGCGCTGAGGTATTGGTACAAGAGATTTGATTCCTTCATAATTAGCCTTGGGTAAAACAGACTCAGTTCAGACCATTGTACGTATTACAAGGGGTTTGAAGAAGATTTCATCATTTTGTTGTTGTACGTGAATGACATGTTGCTGATAGGCCTCAACAAAGATCGAGTCCAAGAATTGAAGGCATAGTTGGCAAGAGAGTTTGATATAAAGGACTTAGGACCAACAAACAAGATTCTAGGGATGCAAATTTACCGAGACAAAAGTAGGAGGAAGATTTGGTTTTGTTAGAAGAATTATTTGAAGAAGATTTTGCGAGGCTTCAACATGCAAGATTGTAAGCCAATTTCCACCCCACTTTCTATTAACTTCAAATTATTCTCAAGTATGTCTCCTAGCAATGAAGCAGAGAGGATGAAGATGTCTCGAGTACTATATGCATCAGCAATGAGAAGTTTAATGTTTGTCATGATATGTACAAGACCAGACATTGCACAAGCAGTGAGAGCAGCTAGTCGATACATGACAAATCCTGGTAGAGAGCATTGGAATACTGTTAAGAGGATCTTGAGATACATCAAGGGTACCTCAGATGTTGCATTATGTTATGAAGGATCAGAATTTACTATCAGAGGTTATGTTGATTCAAATTTTGCTGGTGATCTTGAGAAAAGGAAGTTCATTACAAGCTATGTGTTCATAATTGCAGGAGAAGTTGTAAGCTAGATTTCTAAACTTCAGACTGTTGTAGCGTTATCCACAATAGAAGCTGAGTATATGATAATTACATAAGTTTGTAAAAAAGCAATATGGATGAAGAAACTTATGCAGGAGCTCGAGTACAAATAAGAGAATATTATTTTGTATTGTGATAGTCAGAGTGCTTTGCATATTGCAAGGAATCCAGCTTTTCATTCAAGAACAAAATATATAGATGTTCAGTATCACTTTGTTTGCTAAGTGGTGGAAGATGGAAGTGTGGATTTTCAGAAGATTCACACAAAGAAAAACCCAGCAAATGTTTTAACTAAACTAGTCAACACTGATAAGTATATATGGTGCAGATGCTATTACGGCCTAACAAAAACGTAAGCAGTATGAAGATGACACGTATAGAAATGATAGAAGAATCATAGATGATCAAGTGTAAAGACTTGATTAACTCATCAAAATCTTCAAGTGGAAGAATGTGAAACCACCCTAACATTGTTGACAAAGTCAACAATGTTTTGTCAACAATGTTAGGCATCAATTTAGTGTCACCTGCCTTGCACTTGGCTTTTGCATAGATGCTTGCCTATAAATAGACAATGCATCCAAGTATTATACAAACCACATGAGAGAAACTTGAGTGCAAGCAAAGAGAAAGAAGAAAGGGTGAGGAGAGAGTAATTCCATAAAATTGTGATGTATTTGTGAGATAGTAAGTGAGGTGTTTTCTTATAATAATAGAGAGATTTTTTGTTGTGCTCCTATTAATAAAGAGATGTTGTATTCTCACATTACTTAGAAAAATTCTTCTATACTTGCCTGTGGATGTAGCCCAATTGGATGAACCATGTAAATTTTTATGTGTCTAATTTCTTATTTTATCCAATTCTTTACCTTTTATTTTATCAGGTTTGCATGTCAGTATCCTAACAATGGTCAACTTGAGATTTTTGGAAAAGAAATCCAAACTAAACAAAGGTTGTTCAGGTATAGCTGCGGTTGCAGCTTGGGTTCGAAAGCGCAAGTACTAATTATATTACTCATCCTGCGTCTTCTGCATTTTTGATACCTGTTCGTGATAACAAAAATTATCTCAAGAGAAGGGGGGAATTTTGAATATACACATATACTTGATGTATGGATATTGTCCCATGAATCTTGTTTGACGGTGAGATTTTCTGCTCCAGGATGAGATAAATCAAAAGCGGGTGGGATTATGAAACAGGTCAATGGGAAAACATCAGAAAACAGATAGCATCATCATATAGCCGATTCCTTCTCGTGACCCACTAGAGAGAGGTCCCCTTATTCACCAAGAAGGTCTGTCCCAATCAATGAGTTGGAGAGCCACATGCAGTGTGATGAGGAGTTGTTACCCTTGCATGAGAAAGAAACAATCTGCCAGGTGAGATCTCGGGCACAGAATCTCACGAGCTCAAAATAGAACTCAGAAAGAATAAAAATTGCTAATCCAGAAAGAGACAATCAGCAGGCTAATTACTAGTCACTAAAAGGAAATTGGATTTGATTGTGTTTATCAGCATGAAAAAATTCAATGGTTATGTTTTCCCTCAAGTTTGCTGGATTGCAAATTGCAATGCAGAAAAATGCCCTTTTCTATGCTTAAAATAAGAAACTGGTTGGGACTTGAAAAAACTTCAGAAAACAGAATTTTTAACCAAAATCTTCAGAAACATAAATATTGGTGGCAAATGCTATTGTTTCAAAGAACTTGAAAATCAGCAGCATGACCTTTGCATCAAAGATGAAACTCGGTTTAGTATATATATGTATATCCATGTCTCCATCACTCCTGTTTCTCTGTAGGGCACAATTGTAGGGGATGCATTACAGCACAATGTGGCCCAAGCACATGAGACGAAGGCATATGCTGTACCTACACCTCAAACTTCTTTATTCTGAGGAGCATATTTGCAGCTTCTGATTAATGATAAGATTATAGGAATAAGGAATCTGAATTGGTCTCGGCCTTGACATGGCTACTGTACACGAGGTCTCTCTCCAGCTAGTACTAAATCACTAAATGCCGAGGGACCACAGCCTGGCCAGTATCCTACAAAGGGACCAGGAATTGGAGGGAGATAGATCTTATAGATGACCTAATATATGCTGTGTAGATAATAGACATGCATCAAGCGAGGTCTTGATCATTTTGCAGTAACTTGTCAGGCTACTCGACGTTTGATCTCTTCTGGGCCTTCATTTGATCTTAGCCTTGTTTCGTTCAAGTTGGTTTTGTTGTTCTGATCATCTCCCTTCCTACTTCTATTGAGCTTTTATGAATTCTGAAATTAATGTTTAGGTAATCAAACTGTTGTTTTATTTAACTTAATATTCATCAATATAAAAAAAAAAACATGAAGCATGAACTTCTTGTTTCTGATTTCATGGCATGTGTCCTAGTCTGCTTGGAGGATTAGACTCCATGTTGCCATAATGTGGCAAGGGATGCATGGATTGCTCAAACCACATCATAGCTTCAACAGCCACATGCATCCCCGGGTGTTAGTCTCCTGCAGCTCTCCATTCCACCTGCTCTCTCGGTTTAATTCCTCTTGGTCTCCCTCTGTTCTATCCTATTTTCTCCCCTGTGTTTGTCTCCTGCTCATTGTCTCCTCCCCTGTCTTTCCCCTCTCTCTATCTTTGTTTTCTTTCCTTTGTCGTTCACCTCCTGTTTCGTTCTTTTTTCTCCCTTCCCCTGTTTTAAAACAAGCTCCTCCCTGTTTTCATACCTTTCCTCATTTTCTTTCTGCCCCTGCTCCTCTCTTTCCCTTCTTCTTCTTGTTCTCCCCTTTAATAGCCAAGACTGCATGCGTTTTTTATAATGAAAACATTCAGGACCATTATTGCAGTGGTAACGGTAGAGAAATAGTTGCTGTGAAACGTTCCTATAATCTGTGGCATTTGTTGCTGAAAACGGTTCCTGCCTGCTGAAACGGCTGCTTTGAAGATGGTGATGAATAGTGTCTAAGGAAACAGCGCCGTTTCACAATTCAAATGAATATTTTCGATTCGGTTCCTGCTTGTTTTGATAATTTTGTAATTAAGCCCCCATATGAATTGTAATTGAATCCCTTTTTTTAGATCCGTTTTCGGTTTAGTCCTTGATTTTAAATTGTTCCAATTAAATTTTTAATGAATATAATTAAACTAAATCAATCCTTAAAAATTATAATTTAAACATATAACTTTATCTTCTTCCGATAAAAATTTAAATTATATTTTTTTCAATTAAACACTTCATAAATTTAATTAAATTTTAAATAAAATTTAACTGAGTACACAAATATTTGATTTTGAATATATTTTTTTAAAAATTAAATTTTTTTATCAATAAGACTTTTATTAGTAAAAAAACATATTTTCAAATTTTATCTTTTTTTAAATATTTTCAACTAATTTTGGTTATTTTTTCAACATTCCAGTATCTTTTTTTGCTCACGTTAGTTTGCGATTTTTTTTAAATTTTTTTAATATATTTTTTTTATAGAACCTAAAAATAAATAACAAGAAGTCTGATAGGATTTCTCGTGCCACTTGTTACCATAAGATTTCGACCACCGGCACCGCTATATATATTCACAGTGTGTGTCCGTGGCTTTGAGCACGCAATTTGCAGCATAACCTGTTGAGAGAGAGAGCGAAAGAAAGGAGGATAATGGCAGATACCAGGGGAGGTACTGTGGGTTGTAATGATGGGTGTGGATGCCCTGTTCCATGCCCGGGTGGCCTGCAGGTCTCTACTGGCTACCCCTTTTTCATTGTTTTGGTTACTAAATCCTACTTTGCTATTTGACATATAGAAATCTAGTTTTTCGGTTGTCTTGTCTTTTGTTAGAATCTGTTCACTGTTGTGTTCTGAAGACACACACCATCATAATAATGGCTGCAGGCAGGAGTATAAGAAAGTACTTCAATTTTAAAACTCCTCCGTAATTAAAATGCTCTTAACATTCAAGGACAGATTTCAGAAGAATTTTTTTTGTTATTTAAACATGTCATGCTTCTAACTTGCTGCTTGATATGAATACAGGTGTAGTTCAGTCAAGGCCACAGGCGGAGAGGGAGAGGGTGCTCGACACCAAAAATGCTCATGTGGCGAGCACGGTGGCTGCAATCCATGCACATGCCCCAGGAGCGTGGTGACCACCGGGGTGGGCAAGGCCTACTGTACGTGGGGTGCTGGTTGTGCTTGTCCGACTTGCAGTTCTTGAAGAGAAGCTTTAGCCAGCTCGTGTAGAACAAAAGCAAGCTCCCCACCATCTCATCGATGATGAGTGGCATGCGTCTCTAGTTAATTAGAGAACCTGTGATTGATCCTTGGTTATTTTCGTGTGTTATTTGTTATCTTTTATATATATATATTAATTTATAAATTATTAATATATAAAATATATATTAAATCTTATTCTCCTTTTAATTTGATGCAACTCACCTTTTGTTTTTATATTATTTGAGTTTTTTAGTTTTTGTCACAGATAAATTTTATTGAGTATTTTTATTTTGTTTAATTTTGATTGATATATCTTGATTATTTCACAAGATTTTCTTATTAATTATGATTTGATATTTTAGACACTCTACTATTATTTTATTTTAATAAAGTTTAGATTTTTATAATGTAATAAATATTATAAATTATTATTTTTATTTTAATTATTAATGAGAAGTTTTGAAGTATCATTAAGTTAATTAATTTTAAATAATTAATTTTGTATATTTTTAAATAATTTAGTTTTTTAATATATTTATTTTAAGACTTATTATAAGTAAGGTGTTCTTGGAGCATTACTTTCATGTTGCCAGTTATAAATTCGGAATTCGGGTCGTGAGACGTTTCCTCTTAATAGCTTCGAGGACGATTAGAATGATAGAGAACCTTTCCTTTCGAAAAGAGCTTAACGAGACCATGATAGCCAGGGCTCTGCTAAAGCATTCTACACAGGAGCAGAACTATCCAGTACAGATAAACAGAAAGAACGATACAAAAAAAATGAAATTTATATATCTCTTTTCTTTTCATTTTTTTGCTAAATTGTTTTTTTTTTTTTCAAAAGACTAACTAAACCTACTAAGCTATCTTCCATCCCAGTAATGTCGAAGCTTTACCAGAAAATATAACAATAATGTTAATCTGACCATAGCTGGTGCTATAGCTGGTCGGTAAATGCAGCCAAAGTGGCGTAACTCATATTTGTAAGAGTGACTGCTGTGTCTTAGCGACTGGTATTTGAGTATTTAGATGATTGGATCACACAACAATAAGAGCCAGCATAAACTGTTGCATGCACAGCCAGGAGTGGTTTGGTTTGTTCCATTTTGCATGAAAGCAGGAAATGAGAGAAAAAAAACGTATGCAAGCTCTTATGTTTCCTTTGTCAAAGCTAAACTTGAAGAACATCCATGAAATCATGTACGGTCAGAGACAAAGTAAGGCATAAGGTACTTATTTATACATGTGAAGCACTTCAATTATGCATTGCCAAAGGGCATTAAGTTCAAAATCTTGCAACTAAACCTACCCTGATTTTGAAAGACAGGATCCTTACTATTATCATTCAAAGGATGACTGGGCTGGGTTCAATCACCCACAGACTCCCATCCTTTAGATTTGGTTACTCACTATCTGCTCTTTCCGCTGGTCCTTGTCAAGATACCTTTCAAAGAAGTTAACCTCTCCACTTGATTTTATGGACAGTGCACAAGTGCTTCTAGTTCCATATCGTCCCTGCATGCCAAGTAGATTCTTGTAAGAGTTCTATCAAATTCTTCTTCTATTGTCAACTCGTGCTTTCTTGGATACAGGCCCGGCTTGAAGATGTGCACTACTTGATTGGATCTAAATGAGAAAATTTTTTTTTCAGGTAGGGTTTAAAACTAAGAATCTTTTAGGAAAAGAAAGAAAGAAAGAAATATTGTAGGTAAAGGTTTTTCACCTTATTGAGCTTCTCCCTGACCAATCTAACAGTCTGATTCATTGACTGGGATGGAAAGTAATCCTGACAAATATCACAAAATTGTGAATTATACATTATCCCATGTAAACAACAATCCAAAACAAATCATGAAAGATAAATAATACCATACTTAGAGCTGTGTTGACTTGAAAACGTACTACATTTTCCCCTGAAAAATAGTCTACAATCTACATCAACTGGTATCTTAAACTTCGTTTTCTAATTTCAGGGAATGAAGATTGTAATAGATAAATTCAAAATGTCAACGCGCACAGGATGCTTGGTATGGTAACTATCAATTTCCAAAATAAGAAATTGACCACTCTAGTTACAAGTTTGGACTGATCAACTCAAATATGAAACAGGGTTGAGTTATATCAGCTCAGCTCAGCTAAGCAGGTAGCTTACTCAATCCTCAGTTTTTGTCCCAACAAACCCACTCGGATTTCAATAACAGAGCTGATAATAAACAATCATGCCACAGGAACACACCAACAAAAAAATAACATACCTGGTCAGAGGACACCCTTGTAATAGGAGGATCACCTATCTGATGAACATTTTGTGATTCTCCAGAGTCACTACAGAAGTGTAGGACAGATTAACCATGCGCATAGGAAATGAAACTGCCACAAATGACCATTCTCATAGAGGAGAGAAACTGGAAAGAAAATTTAAACAGCGTACCAAGACTGATTAGAGTTGAGGTGCTGAGAAACGTGGTCAATCTGTGATGTAAGCAATGAAGCCTGGCTCGAAGTGCCAGCGTTGTGAACTTTGGGACCCTTGGTTCTCCCAGCTGAGACCATTAAAGACAGAGATACAGAATCCTTAACATCCAGGCAAACTAGAATCATAGAACCAAATTCTAATTGTTCACAGAAACAGAAACTGACGGTTCAAACGTGCAAAAACTTCCTTCCTTCTGCCTTCTAACTTATCCTTAGTGTCAGAGACGGTCTCAAAGTGAGGAGCATAGGAGACCTGCAAGGGGTTCCCTAGGAAAATGGATTCGTCCAATTTCCTTTTAGCAAACCTAGAAATTAAGCACATGATTTATTATTGGATAAGAAAAAAATGAATGCCCAGAAGTTGAAAAGGATGGATGAAATCATCAGCTCACCTGGCATTGCTGACCAGACGGAATTTGATCCAGTAAACATCAGTAAATTGCTCACAATCTTCTGCATCCATTGGTTTACACCTTCAAACAGTTTTTTTTCCTTCCTTTTTTAGATAATTAAGAAAATTAAAGTAGAAAAAAAAATGAAACAGAAGAAGAGAAGTGGGTTTTACTTACTCTTCAACGTCTCCATAAGAGGCAAAGAGTTTGAACAAATCATCACCGCATCCCAAAGCAGGAACGTTCCTCACCATCAAATATCTGTTCAAAAAACACATTTTTTTTAATTCGACTTTAAGTAAACAAGAAAAAAAAGAAGAAACAAAGACAGAAAGAGACCTTGATTCGTCACAGACAGTGTAAACACGAACCACCGTAGGATGAGGAGGAAAGCAGTCTCTGTTTCGAGGAGGCATGGCATCTCCTGGTTTGGTTTTGTTGATATGTTGATGCGGCTAAGGTGTTTGACACCAGAAAATACGACGGAGAAATAACTAAGAAAAAAAGAAAGTTAAGGGACCATAGCTGCAAAACCTGATCTGTCAGGCGGGTGTGTCCGATAGCGATAAAGAATAAGATAAATTATATATTATATTTTATTTAATAATTTAAATTTTTGTGTTATATGATTTTTTAAATTTTAATTTCATCACTGTTAATAATTAAATCTGATCTAATCTTTAGTCCATTAATTATGTTTTTCAAAAACTTTGTAGTCATGTTAAATCAAAATTATCTTCAGTTCACCCTCCCCACCACCCACCCTTGTTGGATTTTACAACCATGGAAGGGACAGAACAGATACTCTGTTATTTCTAGCTGATCTGATGTTCTTAAGTACCTGAGGCTTTAAATCAAAACTTCTCAAGACATATAGGGGTAACATCACAGAGCATTGAAATATAGGAGCAGAAATGAAATGTTGATGAATGTTTAAGGGCCAAATTATAGTTTACCTAAGAGAAAAATAATGATTTAATAAGAACAATAAGTAACACCCCGCTTGTTAGTNGGGGCGGGGCGGAGAAGGCAAAGGCCAAAACAATAAAATAAAATGGGTAAGCTAGTAGAGAAGACGAAGAAGAAGAAAGGAAGACCTTCTTTATTAGATCTCCAAAAACGCTCCTTAAATGGACAGCCAAACCAGCAACATCAAAAGAAACGTAATCATCGTCATCTTGGAAACGTTTCGCCTTCTCTTTCCAATTCAAGCAATTCAACAACGACCCCCAATTCTTCTCAAATTCACAAATCTGCCACTACCATTGCTTCTCCTCTCCGTCGATCCACTCGCCGCAACCCTACCCACGAAGAAACCTACCAGGACTCCTCTGATGATGAATACAACACTGTATTGAATGGAAAGCGCCGTCGGGAGAAGAAGCTGAAGCTGGTTCTTAAATTGCCCAAACCAGACACCAATTCGACGTCGTTCGGCTCGACCGCAGAGGAATCGAACGGTGAGGAAGAGAAGAATACGGGGTCGAATAAGAAGAAGAGGAAAATCAATGCACCTGAGATTGAAAAGGTAAATAAAAAAATTCAAACTTTTTGGTAAAATGGTGGGAAAATTAACGAAAGGAAAGCTCCTTGAAAGGCGGGTTTGTGTAAGTAATGTTGGGATTTTGACTTCGGTCTGAAAAAATTCTATTTTTGAATTTTAATTATACTAACAATGTTTAACCACACGCCAAAAAAAAAGAATAAGTCTTTTTAGAAAAATAAATAATGGTAAAAGGGTAAAGTGTTTATTATGGTAACTTTTGTTTCTTTTTTTGGCTACTTTCAAGTCCCTTTCCAACACTTTTTCACCAATTAAAGTTTTGATTTTAGTTTGTTATTTCGGTTAATTTCTTGTTGGGATTTTTTTTTTATTTTTAATTTTAGGGAGATCAGAATTCTACAACTGGAACGAACCCAACAAGCAATGTCCAAGGTTTGATTGTTTGTTAATGGTTTTATTGACCCATTTGTTCAAAAGGGCTGAATTTGGGAACTTATGTTTGATTTATGTGTTCCCTTGTTTTGCAGATTCTGGACCCTCAACGCCTTTACCTGATACAAAGCTGTTGCTGTCAATCCTGGACAGGCTTCAGAAGTGTGTTTTCTTCTTCTTAGCAGCTTTCAAAGTTCTTGCGTTTTTGTTTGCTTTATGGGTTTTAGTGAACCGAGTGAGATAAATTCGTTTTTAATTTATCATTGCAGGAAGGACACGTATGGTGTCTTCTCTGAGCCAGTGGACCTGGATGAGGTTATTTTTTTAATGATGCATTTAGCTTTTCAGACTTGTGTATGTGCTTCTGTTTTTTGATTTTTGGTTGATGACACCTGACTTGTTATGCAGCTGCCAGATTACCTTGAAGTCATTGAGCATCCCATGGATTTTGGAACCGTCAGAAAGAAACTCACTAATGGAGCTTATGGCAGTTTGGAACTATTCGAGGTTGGTATATGTGATTGCGATTATGTCTTTCCAACATTCCCTTTTTGCTTTTATTTAGGTTTTGTGTTTTAGGTAGTTATAGTTTGGTGTAAAGAGATGGCTCTTATTTAGGAAGGCACATGCCTATACAGAAAGAGAAGAGTCCATAAAATTAAATGTAGACAAGTCTCTGCTGATTTCTCAGCATTTGTATGATGGAATTGACACTCGAGGAATAAAGAGATTAAGGAATAAACAACCTTTGATTTCATGTTGGTTTCTCTGGGGACATGGGCATGACACCAGAAATTAATACATTCATACGAGCGCAGATTTTGTTTTCAGTTGCATGACTTTTGTTCTTTTAGCATGCAGATAGATCTTTAAGGAATATTCCATTAGAGTTAACATACTTAAGAGTCCTCAATCCTTTCATTAAGACTGTTACATTGGGCTTTAATGCTAATCAATCATGTTCACTTCCTGCATTGGGGTATCATTGTAGTAGTTACCTATAATCAGATTTCATTCATGAAAAAGAACTGATTAATTTAAGTGAGTTGGGAAGAAATCCTTGGGCAATTTGTAATCCCTGCTTGTGTCAAACTATTAGAGCTAAATGTATATGGAAGAGTTATTGCTCAATTTGCAAAATAGAGATGTCGATGTAATGTGAATAATTCCATGCTCGACCTGATTACATGGATAAATGCTAGAGTTTTCCCAGGAGGTGGTGTAATTTTAATGGTTGTAAGCTAGGAATGGAATGATTCTTGCATTTGTGCATCTCCTACTAGATGACTGGGAGACTAACGAGGCTGAAAGAGTACTAGTTCTGTGGTCATGTCCATCATCTGTTGGTTGATACACTGCTAATTATCACAATTCTTTATTTTCTTTGGCCAATTGACTGTGGATCCATTTGCAAGAGATAGAACCTCTTTGTTCTGGACGAAGCTTCACAGGACTCCAATTCCTGCTCCATGCATGTGCATGTTGACATATGTGAAATTTGGCTTCCTTGCTGCCTCTTTGAAAGAAAAAGAAGGTTTAATCAGATTCTGAGTTAGGACAACATCCCAATCTAATGATATTCTAAAATCCTCTGTGTGCTTTTATTGGATTTTGAAAGAAATTTATTTGATTTTCATCTTATTGTCATGCAGGAAGATGTTTTCTTAATATGCACGAATGCAATGCAGTATAATGCCCCAGACACCATATATTTTCGACAGGTAAAGCCAGCGTTTTACCTTTGCATTTGCCATTTCTCTGTTGTCTGCATATGTTTTTGAATCCCCTATTGCTGTCAGGCACGATCTATACAAGAGTTGGCAAAAAAGAACTTTGAAATTTTGAGGCAAGATAGTGATGATAATGAAGCAGAACCTAAAGTAGTAAGAAGAGGGAGGCCACCTTCTGAGAATTTTAAAAAATCACCGGGCAGGACTTCATTGGACCTTGCTGGTTCCGAGTTTCCCGCAGGTGGAACTCTTGCTACAGGTGGAGAGAATAGATCTTCAGAGAAGTCTGGTTTTGCAGATTCGTCAGGACAATTTCATGGTTCCTGCAGTGAAGCTTATTTGTCGACTGACAACAGATTTGAGAGGAATGATGAAACAGCAGGTATGAAACTTCAATATTAGTGTATTTTTTATTTATTTATTTTTTACTTCTCTTGTCTGCACTCTTCCAAATCTGTACTTAAGATAATGACAAGGCATTTTCACTTTTATTTCAGGTTCTATACTTAAAGGTAAGCATATTAAGAAGCATTTGGCACTTGATGAGAACAGGCGTAACACATATAAGCAATTCCATCCTTCAGCTGGTGGGCGAGTGCCATCTGTGCTGACCACTTTTGATGCAGAAAGGAAGCAGCTAGTGGCTGTATGTATCGCATCGATGTCCATTTTCTATTTAATTCCTTGAAGTGAAAAATGAAGCCTCATTTATGTAAAGGGCCCATGCAGATAGATGATGAGTCAAGAGCAATCAGAAGAAAAAGTAAAAAGAAAAAAAAACTAGAATGGCAGGTCACTTGGTTTTAGTCAGGGAAATTTGAACCTTAAAAGATCCTAACAGTGATAAGAAGTGGTGGTAATGATGCGGTTAGATTGTATCAGGTATTTGGAAAGGAATTTCCCCTTTAGGGTGTACTGCATCCACAAGTCCCCCCAACATGTTCTGCTAAATTCTGGGGCAACGTAACTGGCCTTGTTATGGTTGGTTGATTTTGTCTTTTTTCTTTGCATGAATTAGGTGGGGCTTCTGACAGAGCATGGTTACGCAAGGAGTATAGCACGATTTGCTGCGAACATTGGACCTTTTTCCTGGGCGATTGCAGTTAAAAGAATAGAAAAGTCTTTAGCGCCTGGAGTTAAGTTTGGTCCTGGATGGGTCGGAGAAAATGACATTCCACCACAGAAGGCTATATTTTCTTCACCCATGCCAAGTCAGCTGGCACCACCACCGTCACTGCCACCACAAAAGCCCTTCTCTGTTCTTGAAGGCTCAGCTGCTACTGCCACAGCTTGCGGTGTTAAATCGAAACAAGGGAAATTGTTAGCGAAACCTGAGAGGGATATTTTTCCGGAGAAGCAGGTGCCTTCAACTCGCCTGTCAGAGGCACATTTTAGTTCGGTTCCTCCATCCACCTTGATGACTACATCCGTCTCGGCTGTCAATAAATCTGAACCTTTCACAGAAAGAGCAGAATCAGTACCAAAATTAAATTCCCATTCTGCATTTAATGTACTGAACAGTAGTACGGGTGTGATGAGGCAAAGGGCTCGTTCTCAACTTCATCAGAACCCTGCCATTCACCCTGGCACGATTGGATTTAATGCCACGTATGGGTTTAACATTGCAGCCCAGATGGGAAAACTAAATGGAGTTGCGAGGCCTTCTGGACTAGGCATTCAGTCATCTCAGATGGCCGACAAGGTCTCTAGAACTAATTCTAACCTGGTCCGTTCAGCAAATTCAAACAGCATAAACTCAGAGAAAATGAAGTTCCCCGAGAATTCAAGTTCAATAAAAATTAGTGGTGCATTGCCAAATTCTGGGAACGAGGCAGTGGAGGCCTCAAGATCTGTTGACCAAGCTCAATCAACTTGGCAAGGGTTATATCCAAATCCAAGACCAGATTCAGGCTCATCATGACATCAGAAATCGGATGCTGTCCCGCCTGACCTGAATGTAAGATACCAGTCTCCAGGCTCGCCTGGTTCTGGTTGCATTAACCCAGCACCGCCAGATTTAGCTTTGCAGCTCTAAGCATGGTTGGGCTGCTTCTTTTTTTCCTCTTCTTCTCAGATGATTAAGTTAACCATAGAGTGGTGACCAATGCTCCTCGCCCTTGCGGTTTGGTGTTGATCTCAAAACCACTCAACCAGGGTTCAAGCTTTGGCGCCAGCACGGAACCATATAGTGGTGGGCTTGGCAGCTGTGCTTCCAGGGATTAGACCAGGTCAAGGTCTCCTCAATAAGGATCCATCGAAGTCACACCTAACCGTGTTGTAAAATTGCAGGTTGTTTCTGTACAGATTAATTTGTCCTGATTCATAATTCATAAGTGGAGGAAAAGGCTTCATCCGTAACCTTGGAAACCAAATAAACCATTATGTTCCAAGAATTCGATTCAAGGTGTTAGATGTTTATCTTAGAATAACTAAGTTCAACTGAAAAGCAATATCCGTTTGGAATTCAATGGTTTCTGGGATGCAACATGCAGTGTAGACCTCATTACTTCGTCTAGCTTCAAATTTCCTTTCCATACCAAAGAGATCCTGCTTGTTGGCGATATGTGAAAAAGGGACTTGGTTATCAATTGTCATTTCTTCTATCATCCAGGAGTCGCTCATGATAAATAAATTGAAGGGCCGCTGTCTCCATTTAACCTTGTATTAACCTAGCACGAGACAGCATAAAAAGAGACAAGAAGAATCCTCATGATAATTGTTGCGATGTACGATGGGTCTTGAGGTCAAGAATTCCAAGCACGTCACTCTCAAAACTTGGCGAGGGATTGCGCGAGCGGGAAGTGGGAACACGGTGACTAGTCATTGTTTATCGTCAACCATATGCCACAGCCCCAAAAGTAGTTGCCAATTTCTGCATAACAACATGCAATTTCTACGAAAACCCGTTAGTGTTATAAAGGGAAAGCGTCATTAATGGGTTAAAAAATAATGTTTCCTTTGACAGTTTAAGGAAGAGAAACAACATGACTTCTTATTAACCTCCAGCAATTGTCAAGCGTTGAACTTTTTTTTTTTAATATTTTGATAATATGTTATGTTAAAAATAATTTTAATATATTTTTTAAAAAGAAAACCTTACAAAATAATTATTAACACGCTTCCAAAAACACACGCATTGTAATCGAGGTCAAGCTTTGGTTGCTGGCTTTTGTTGGAGAAGAGAAATGGAAAACAGGCAAGCTTTGGTTGCTGGCTTTTGTTGGAGAAGAGAAATGGAAAACAGGCTGTCTTAGCTAATGAAGAAGACAAGGGTTTGCTTCGAAACAAGCAGCCTGGGTCCTCTGGAAATTAGATTGCGTAAATTGTTGGATTTTTGTGCTAATTTTGTTTTAATACAGGAAATCGCTCCTAATGAATATGGTTTGCATATGAAACTTGAATTAAGGCATGATTTAAAGGGTTTAACGTTTGACTACGTCATTAATCATGCATCTTTTGTGCAATAAAATTCAGCATAAAACCAATTTATTTCTATTTTGATAACTAAGGAACCAGTTCTCGTATCAGTTACCTTATTTTAAAGTCCAATTCATTCTCCCTTTTCATCCACCAGAATATCTATCTCCTCTTTCTTTTTATCCATTAAAATCGGAGGACTTCTAAGACAGAAACATGGGATTTATATATGTGTTTTGGAAGTACATTCTAAACGAGACCGCGTTCCTTTTTGACGTGAAAATGGGAATTGATGCTGCTGTCCGAACCAGTAATTTCCCTTTTCACTGTCTGTAGTGGAGAGCTATTTCACTTTCATAAAAGGTACCAATCAGTTTCAGCTTAGTATAACTCCTCCTACTTTATTTTTTGTCTGCTCAAGAAAACAACAAAATCATGATGCCCTCTTCTCCTCGTTCTTTGTTTTTGTTTTCGTTTTTTCCTGAGTTTTGCATGTCGATAGGAAGGCTCTGTTTAGGGTTGCAACGTAACTTCAGAAATTACTTGGTTTTTACCCTTTTTTTTCTTTTTAAATTGTGATAAAAATCTATATTTCAAAAAAATTATAATTTATAGCTCTTTTATATATATATATATATATATATATATATTAACTCTAATTGTAAAATTTATCACGGTAGTAAACACACACTGACAACATGTATAGTTCTTTCCCCTCCTAATTTACATTTCAATCACAATCCAAAAGGGACAATGTGAAACAATCCCCCCGTCCTTTGACAACTCCTCGTCAATGAAAAATAAGTACAAATAAATAATTCATGTCCTTTAGTTCAACAGAAAATTAATTGATAGAACAGTAACAATACATGGTTATTGACTTTGAATTTCCTTCTTTGACTGAAAAAAAAGAAAAGAAAAGATTTTTCCTAGACACGCAATTGACTTGGACGAGCTACCGTTATTCTGTCTGTCATTCATTACAGGCAAGGCCACTTGCCTTCTTACAAAACCATGGAAGCTCCTCGCTGTCCTGTCCCTCCCTCCCTCCCTCTCAACATTGAATAAACAGTTATGTTTACTAAAACAAATGAGAAAAGCCCCCTTTCTTTTGTATTTGCTGACTAGATTCACATATGAAAAGAAAGTCTCAGGTTTTAGTTAGTGGGAAGAGAGAGAATTCTAGTCAAGAAAAGAGATTGTACTCTCCATTGATTTGGTTCTTGAAGAATGAGAGTTTTTTATTAAAGAAAAAGAAAACGAAAGGAAAACCGTTTTGAAGAATCTAGATAATTGAGCTCAAAGTTGTTTCCTCTTTTCTTGTATCTATCTTTGAATTCTTGAGATTAAGCTCGATACTTCTGCAAGGTTATATCTTTTGTATCTTGGTAGAATCCAACTGGTTGTTTTAGATGGGGATTTGCTGGGGTTCTTCTGCTCATAGTCCTACTACACCTTCTACCACCGGTCATCTAAGTACAGCTAAAATAAAACCTCTTACCTTTACGTATTAAATGTTTATTCTCGTTGATCCAATTTGCTGTCTTTGTTCTAATCTTTAAGGAATAGAAATTGATGTGATTAGGTATCATGATTTTTTTTAGTACCGTAACAACTGGATTTCTCTTTCTGTTTTTTGCTTTTAAGCTAGTTTATTCTGTTTTTTTTTCCCTGGAATTTGTTTGTTTTTTCCTAAGCAAGGTTGGACTTTATGTCTCTTTTGTCTGATAAATAGTGGAAATTCCCTTCGTTGCATAAAGTTACTTGCTGTTTTCTTTTGGTTTTCCACAATTTGTTCATTTCCATTGCACATACAAAATCATTCTAACTTTCCTAAATCTAGTTATTTCTTACTCCATGTGTTGTTTTGGGTCAAATTGATTTTCCTTGATTTTTGACATTAATTTGGATAATCAACACCAAAATTTCAATATTTTGACTTAACATGTCATCTCACTTCAATTTTGTGACTAAAGCAGGCATATCTCAGACAACTAGCGATACTGCTTCTTCTGGGGTGAGCAATGCAACGTCGTCTAGGGGCAGCAACATCTCTGCACACAGCCGGTTTTCGGCTGGGAGTGGTGATGAGGAGTTTCCAAACGGGCAGATTTTGCCTACTCCCAACTTGCGGATATTTTCTTTTGCAGAACTAAAGGTTGCCACCAGGAATTTTAAATCTGATACTTTGCTTGGCGAGGGAGGTTTTGGTCAAGTCTACAAAGGATGGCTTGACGAAAAGGCACCAGGTAGAATTGGAAGTGGAACTATAATCGCTGTTAAAAGATTGAATTCCGAGAGCTTGCAAGGATTTGAAGAATGGCAGGTACTCCACCCAACTTGAGAAAGAACTAAGCATTGACATACTATTTTTAGGAATCACCATTGGATGATTGTTTAATACCTTGAAATGTTTGGATTTCTTATCATTTAGAGAGTAGGAGACTTGTGATGGTTAGTAATGGTATTTAACAGCAAGTGTATATGAAGTGAAACTGGATCGCCTCAAATGTTCTTTATGATCTTTCTCTGGAAGTTGCTATGAATAGGCTAGGCAGGATACTAGACTCTAGAGCGTCTTCTCTGTTTGTTAGGCATACGCACTAGTGTTGACGTATAGTATCAAAACAATGATTCTGTGGATCCAAGTGTTTTTATGATTTCTACTCCAGATACTCATTTATGCATATGGTTCATGAAAATTGAGTGGCCACATTTGAAAAGCCAACCTCAGGTTGGTGTGCAAATTTCAAGTGGATAGTGTCTTCCATTGAGCTTCAATTTTATGGGTAGTGGTTGAGGTTCCTCTGATTTACTTTGTTCATCGCTTGTACATTTTTCTAAGAAGTTACGTACTTTCTAACGCGGTCATTTTTTGGTGCAGTCAGAGGTAAATTTCTTAGGAAGGCTTTCCCATCCCCACCTTGTAAGGCTGATAGGATACTGCTGGGAGGTTAAGGAACTTCTCCTTGTTTATGAATTCATGCAGAAGGGAAGCTTGGAGAACCATTTATTTGGAAGTAAGAGCTAATAGTTGACTTTGAGATACCTGATATCTCTGCACCCACCCCCCCCTCCCCCCCCCCCCCCCCCCNGCTCATCCTTAGGAGCAAAAGGATTTTTTTTTTGGAGAAAGACAATGAAACAAGATCATTTGATTAATCATGCAATATATTCTTTAATTGATACAGGGGGTTCAGCTGTTCAGCCACTTCCATGGGACACACGGCTCAAGATTGCCATAGGAGCAGCTAGAGGCCTTGCTTTCTTGCACACATCAGATAAGCAAGTGATTTACAGAGATTTTAAAGCCTCCAACATACTGCTTGATGGGGTGCTGTTCTCTTTGAATTTAACTTCTGATTTGGAAGATGTCACTAGAGGATCATTAGCATTTTATACCTTTTCTTATTTGTGGTTTTATGTCAGGCTTACACAGCAAAATTATCAGACTTTGGCTTGGCAAAATTGGGTCCTTCAGCTAGTCAATCACACGTGACAACACGGGTGATGGGAACCTATGGTTATGCAGCTCCTGAATATGTTGCGACAGGTAATCCCTTGGATCTTCAGTTGGTTTCTGCTGGTCACTTGTTTTATCGTCCAACTCAATGTTTGCACCTAGAGTGATCTGGTTCAAAGCCATTTCCACATGAAAGCTATTTTAAGACCCTTCTCATGACACTAACATTCTCCTAAAACAGGGCATTTATATGTAAAAAGTGATGTATACGGTTTTGGGGTTGTTCTGGTTGAGATTCTGACTGGCTTACGGGCACTTGATATAAACCGTCCAAGTGGGAGACAGACTCTAGTGGACTGGATCAAGCCATATTTATCTGATAAAAGAAAATTGAAGAGCATTATGGATTCTCATTTAGAGGGGAGATATCCTTCCAAAGCAGCACTGCAAATAGCTCAGCTTGCTCTAAATTGTCTTGAATCTGAACACAAGCACCGTCCACATATGAAACAAGTTGTGGAAACTTTAGAACGAATTGAAGCATCCAAGGAGAGACAAGGACAGACTAGAACTCGTCCTAACCGTTCTAGGTCTAACCAAAACGGCCAGCAACCCTTGCAATATCACTATCCTCTTCATCCAATTCCAGATCGAAGTCAAGGCTACCAACACTCTCCGCGAGTAAGGTAATCCGACCACAGTCAATGAACATGGGCCTACAAATTACGATCATTCTGTCTACATTACAATTTATCATTTCTTGGTTTGTGTAATTCATATAGTCTATAGCGAGTTTTTTTTACTGCAATAGAGACTGAGCATGAGTATATCAGCCATGAGAATGTAATTATTTTTAGCAGAGATGTGGGGTTGTGGTGAGAAGCATATAAACTATGTAGTTGTACTATGTAGGAAGGGAATTCATTATTGTCTGGCCATAAAACCCTTCCTTAGGCTGTCAATTTTATACAGTCGGACTAACCTGGATATCATCCAATGAACGGTGCAAAAATCATTTATTTCACATTGTTTTGCACTCTTCCGTTGGAAAGTATATTATATTAACTTTCCAAAATTATGGGAATCAATCTAGAAATTTATGTAGCATTACAAAATATGAAGCATCTGTAGAGCAAAAGACCTCATGCTGTCAATAAATTGCTCCAAGCTACCCCTGGTTCTTGTGCCATGTTTAGTGTTCAACATTACGAATTCTACCTGTTCAGAAATGGCGACCAACGATATATATGTACAAGAATGGGAGGGCTGACAATGCATTCAAGCCAGTTAGCCCTTCCTCGTTCCATTATTATACTTGAAAGCAGAATATTGCGGATATAAATCGATGCAATGACAAAGCCACCAACAACTGTGGTGTAAACGAGGCATAAAAACGTCAAAACACCTGTTGCTCCGCTACTTCTACTCCAAACCATAAAAGATTGTAGGAAGCCCGAGATCTTGTCTTATTCCCGACAGGAAGAGCCTGTCTTTTACCTTTGAACTTGCCATTTCCCGGCTCTCTACATATGTTTTCGAATTCGCTACTGCTGTCAGGCGCGACCCATACAATAGCTGGCGGAGAAGAACTTGAAAACTTGAGTCAAGATAGTGACAATAATGAAAGCAGAACTGATAGTAGTAAGAAACTATTATTACTAACTCTAAAAGGTATGCATCATCACATCAGGTCAGGGATTTACACTATTTACAAATTATTAATTTAAATTTTATAAATTTTAAAATCATTAAAAATTTATATGATGATTAATTTATAACTCGTAAAATTAGTTAAACTTATATGTTAATAAAAAAAAACCATCATTACTGCATGAATAAATAAACATGGAAATGTTTCTTCAGTTATGCTTGGACATGGATCTTTGATACATTAATTTTTTGTTCTTTTGCTTTGAAGCTGATCGAAAATGTAACCCATGGCTATACAGCTGCTGGATTTAGTGGTCGCAAGCCTTGTACACAGCTTGCTGACAGTATTGTTCGGTGTGGCCGAAGCACTCTGGAAAAGGCTATTTCTTTGGTAAATGCAAATGAAAAGTGGAAGGCTAAAGTGATATGTGGTGATACTTACAGGTATGTGATATCTTAGAGTTAGAAGCATGTGATGCAAGCTCAAATGTCTTGCAAAGTCCTTCTTTTGATATGGTAGATGAACTTTTTTGAAGTTTGGCTTGGATGACACTGTACATAAAAATTAGAGAAGTGGGCGTAGAGTGTTATATTAGAAAGATCACTCAAGTTCATCAATGTGGATGGATGTGCCCGTATCTATTCTCATTTTTCCTGTATCAAGAATTTTGTCTAATGAGGCGGACTTCAGCTGGAAAGCGCGTCAATCAGTTCGACGGCAGTCTTACTCGTCACATTTGGAGAAGGAACAACTGTCTATGAATGATTCGCGACCTCTGTGCCATCGTCACCAAAGTGGAAAAGGAAAATTGATTCTCCAGTTGATGAGGCTGCAATTGGCGATTTCATTGATAAGTTATTGAAGGATTTTGTGGTAGATCTGTGGTGTTCAGAAACTACGCTAGATAGGGAAGTACCTGAGCTGATACATGCTATCAATTTTTAAATTTGACGTCCTTCGTGTTGCTTCTCTAAAACACAACCAACCGCCTATTTTCCATTTTTCCAACCTATCAAATCCGTATCCGTCACAACTTGTAAGCCATAGTACTAGGGTGCTGTAATTGAAGATCCTGCGTCAATTTGGTGGTCATAGGAAAGAGGTAATATGAAATATATCATAAAAAAAGGATCTTTTCTTAAAATTCTCTCCTAACAAGCTGTGCTATCGAACATTGTTGCTGTTTGGACCGTCTGATTGAAGAAATTGTTATCAGCTGCTAGCCCCCGCCAAAAGATTCATCTTTCATGAGTTGATTAAGTATATGTTGCCATGACCATCCCGATTGGCGTGTTATCTGCAAACATGTTGTGATTGTTTTTTTTTGTATGTAATTTACTTCGGACTAGTTTTTTTTTTTTTTTGTTGGGTTGACACTACATGGTAATGTAATCAAGAGTGGCTTTTGGACTGTTTCATACTGTCAAAATTCAAATTTTGAGCGTGCATGCGGATGCTGAAATGGAGTGTTCAAGAGAGCTGTTTGATGAAATGCATGAGAAAGATGGTTATCTCTTGGAGTGTGATTATTGGTGGTTATTTGCAATGAGAGGAACCTCAAGTTGGATTGCAAATGTTCAAGGAGATGGTAACGGTGCCTGAGATTGAATCAGATGGAGTTGTTACGGTCAGTGTTCTTAAAGCCTGTGTTAGTTCAAGAGACATTTGCGAGTAGAGGTTGGTGATTCGCAGAGGTTTTGATGGTGCTTTGTTTGTATTGATGTGTAAGGATGCTGGCTCTGCATTTGTCAAGTTTTCAATGAGATGTCTCGAAGGAACAATGCCTGGTCGAATTCCATGGGTGTTTATGGTAAGTTAGCATATCTTAAAAAACTATTTTGTAAAATAACACAGCATAAAAACAATTAAGAACCACCATAGTTGAAAGAATCACAATCTAGTTTCACGCATGTCAGTGTAGCTACACTGTTAATAGAGGTATCCTAAGATATAGGCTATTATGTCATAAACTCCTTGCTAAAAGAAATAGCAACTCACGTCATCATAAATAACTAGTTTTCATAGCATATTATATAATAATATGCAAACTATCTCTAACAATCTCTCGCTTGTGGAAGGGCCACCCCAGCTCATGGACTTGTGTATAGAGTTAAAGCATCACTCCAATTCATCTAGCTAGAAACAGGTCTTCAATATTTATACAAGTGTGCAAAATACTAGTAACGTTTTAGTTCATAGATGGACATGGATCACTCATGGACAAGCCTAGAATGTTTATAGACGGACAACATTCCTAATACTTTCACAATAAGCAATCTTATCTTCTATTAATATTGCTTCAAGATGCCTAACCTCTCTAACCCCGTAAAATTCACCACAACATACATTTAGCGTAGTGTTGGCCACAATACATAATACATTTCATCTTATTGACACCTTTATTGATAGTCATTATTATTTTCCGAGCTTTTCATACCAAGTAATTAACACACATACACATATACATATATTAAAAATCTAATCAATCTTATCTTAGATATTAAAAGGCACAATGATTTCGTGGACATCTTAGGAAACGTGATCAAGTTGATGTAATGAAACTACATGTAATGGATAGATACCATGACATGTAGATACTATATCAATTGTTAGATGTTGCTCCTTAAAAAACATAGTATCTCTTGGCTTCTCAGAGATTAATGTAAGATGCATGAATTACTAGCTAGTTCTCCTCATGCCTTTCTGGTGACTAATACTGTATAACTTGTTTTTGGTATCAACATAATCCAAAATATGTTGAGACAGTCCAAATTGATGCATTACCTGATTTGGACAATGCATCTCAACAATATCAAAGCAGTGTAACGAGACATATGTTAACCAAATATCACCCTTTGATGAAAGTGAAAGTATTAAGTCCTCCATATAACACATCTATATAACCTATCAAAATATATAAATAATTTATTTTATATAATCAATCAAAACCAAATAATTAATGTTCAAATTAAAAAAAAAATCAAATACATTTATGTTACATACCTAATGTAGTAGCTAAGTGTCCAACTTATCATGGTAAAACTCGTAGACATGAATGAGATTTACCATGAAATATCTAGCCCCATACCATTTGACAAGACAAACCACAAAGTTTATACCTTTTTTTTAAACATTCAATTTATATAAATAACATGTTGAATATAATAAAAAATATTTTTAATTATTACCTAGAACTAATAGAGAGTAACCTCTAAGTAACAACGTTAAATATGTTATTATTTTAGCTTTTTAAACACCTAACATGAATATGCTTTCGTGGTCAGAGCTGTATGAATCAATATTGAGAATTATAAGTTAGTATTTAAAATGTTATTAATTATAATAATCAAATAATTTAAAATACATATACATAAAGAAATTAAAGAAACTAGAAAATTTGTCTTCTCTTTTTTAAACATGTTTTATATAGTTATTGGTATAGATATACAAGCATGACTCTCCCTAACTGTAATTCAGAATAGCCTAATAATCATTAAATAGTGATAGAAAGTATAACGGTATCGCATTGTCATTAGTATTTGTGAAAAGAAAACCTTTAAACATGTGTAATGTGTATCCTCGAATATACTTAAATAGTTAGTCTATTGTCGCACTTGCTAGGAGGTCTAAAAATTAGCATCCAACCATGTTAATTTGATGCAATTGCTTTTATATGTATCGGTTAAAAGCATCCATTTTAATAGATAATCACATAAAATATTTTATCAATCGAGCCTTCATAATTGATGACAAATGTCATATCAATTAAAAAATCTATCAACATCGCCATATCTTTGAGTGTTGGTGTGATCTTAGCAACACGTAGATAAAAAGTGTATGTTTCATGTCTTCATCGCTTAACTAATGTTGTAATTAATGTATGATCAAAATGTATATGACACAACTAGTTGATCGCATAAAAATCAGCCTTGATAATATATGAACACACACAATCATGCAATTTTATCAATGCACGTTGTCTAAGTGTGACCAGATCACTACTATAAAAACAAACAACTTGGTTAAATTATCAGTTAATATCATTAAAATTGTAATAATTAAAATTTTTAATTAATATATTCATCTTACCTCTTTGCTCCAAATATGATCTAAACAATGCTAATTCTACATATATAAAGTTGGCCTATCATCACGATCTGCATAAAAAACAAGGTGGCCATATTTGCTTACACATTTAAAAAAGGTTAAACATCCTCTAATCTGAATCATGTCTATCTTGAGATCCTATGTAAAAAAAATTATTAGTATTTACAATATAATTGATTGAAGTTAGAGTAATTTAAATCAAATAAAAAAAATAATATATGATGTTTAGTTTCATAAATTTTTATGTTATGACTTCTTTAGGCGTGCATGCCGCATCTATTCAGTGAGTGCCCTTCTCGAGCATCCATCTCATTATGTAAACGAGTGGATTTCCTTCACCCTTATACATCCTTCATTTAGGTGGACATATATATATATATATATATATATATATCGGGACCAATTTATATAGGCCACAATAATGTATGAGGCAAAGGTTGAAAACAAGGATTATATGCATTTTTGTACAACAAGTTAGAGTAAAAATCATCAACAAATTGATAATACAAATCATCAACAATTATACATGGCCCACATTTGTAAAGTGTAACATGCAATTAAATTTGAACATAATTGATAATACAAATGTCATTTACCATAAGTACAAGTTACTTAATTAATGTTAATAATTTCTCGCATTTCTCTTGTAACACCAACTCTTAGAAATATCTTGATGTAATTTAGAAGTTTTTGCATTAGTAAGTATTCTAATTATAACCTTTGGAGACCACAACACGTCACTAAAAAATTCTTAACTTTATCTCTATGCTCCACAAAATAATATTACACTAAAAAAATATTATTTGCATTATAGCATAAACAGGCAAGCCACATAAAATTTTTAAAACATTATTAAAAATGTTTGACAAGTTCATGGTTATATTGCCATATTGAAGACCATCATTATCATAAGACAATACCACTTTTCTTTAGGTTCAATATTTAGCCTCTCTGATTGTATCATTAGTCTTCATTAACTCCTTATATAAAATGTTAAGCTCATGTTTAAAAGGATTTATACACATCTTATACAATATATATCTTGAGGTAACATTTTTGAACTCTGTATTGAAGTTACTTATAACGTCTCGTGAACAATATCAATAATATCCAAAAGACTTGGGAAAAATCTGTGCCATAAAACGCTTTATTACTGCATGTGTATTTGATATAATACACAACTCTATTTGTCCAGAAACCAATTCCAATTACTATTTGTTTCTTTTTATATTAGTAAAAAACTACAGATAAATTTCATTATTCATATTATACACAACAAAAACTTATAACTTAGCCTTGTATTTACTATAAAGGCAAGTATTGTGAGTACTAATTAGAGGACATCAATAATGAAACCCATTAATTAAAGCATTGAAAGCCCAAAATTCTCTCATAAATGTTGCCTTATTGCCATCTACCATTTTATGATTCCAAATAATAATTATTCTTGGATTTGAATCTTTGATGGCTAATAGAATTTTAGATAGATTTTAAAATGACTTTTTGTATATGCCAAATAATCTCTCTAATATTTTTTGTTTGGCCATCTACGCCTTCCAATAAGATACTTCATATCTATAATCCTTCTCCACAGTTTCCTAAATCATTACAATACTCGTACTTAACTTTCTTTTCATTATTGCTGACACGACAAAGAGATTGATGTCTTCTCCCAAGTGCAGGAGTGTCGAAGTAATAAATAACCCGGCAAGACCGGGGTCGAACCACAGGGAGGTTATTGTACAAATTATAAATAACAACAACAACAACAACAACAACAATAATAATAATAATAATAATAAAGAAAGAGAAGAAGATGACGATGATGATGATGATGATGATGATGATAACTTGGAGATAGAATATTAAAGTAAAGATTAACTAATGTCAAGGTTAGAGGTTCCACTAATGGTATTTCAAACAAGTATAGTATAAACTCTTATTGTTCAATTGGAAACCACACATAAAGGAGGTTCCAATCAGATTATAGATTGTTAACATGATTACATTAGTCATCTTATTTAATTAATGCTAATACTTGTAAATTTCATCAAGCATTCATGATTATAACTTATGTTAACAACAAATCAAGTTCCTTTCATAGCTCAGGTGTCGGTTATACCATACATTATGAGCTATGAAAGTGCCAAGCATTTGTTGTACCAATTGTTATACAACATAAATCAAGATTAATCATTTAACAAGCAAAATATTAAGGAGTGAACAAGATAACAAATATAAAACATGTTAGTATTAAACATTAAAGTCCATATTAAGTTTATACCATACTTATTCTTACACCATTAGTGTAACCTTTTCACCTTGACATAATGAACTTAGCTAGACATAATGAAAAAATGAAAAATAGATAAACAAAATAAGAACATAAAAGTTAACTAAAGAAAGGAAAGGAAATGAAAGGCATAAACTTGATATTAATGAAAACAAAGCATAAAGAATACAAAGAGAGAAAACAAGAGCATGATCTTGATCTGGACACCAAGATGCCTAAATGCATGGCAAATGCCTCCTTTTATAGGCCAAAATTGGGAACTATTGATTTGATGACTAATTGATGAGTAGATGGCCAACCCTTGACTTGGTGACAATCCTTATCTTCTCTTGTCTGCCCAAAACGTCATTGATGACGTCAAAATTAAAGCCACTTGAAAACATGAAAGTTCTAAGCAATTATCTCAGCTTTCTTGTGTAAAAGCTTCAGCTCATTTCGACTTCTAGAACTCTAGATATGGCCAAAATACTGAACAGTGCTCGGGCTGGAGGACAGATTCGGGCTTCTTTGTTGTTGCAATAATTTGGACTTGCAAATGGCCTTGTTAGATCTTGGGCTCCATATGAAAGTTGTAGGCCTATGTCTTACCTTTCCATCCATATAAAGTAGGCCTAAATCGGAGATCTATAGCTCCAGATATGACCCAATTACCAAACAGTGTTCCGGTTTGGATTGCACCGACATCTCTTTTCTAAGTTTGATCATCTCTTTGCCTTTGCAATTGAAGTTCTTAAAGTCATCAATCAATCCTTTTATTTATGTGATAGGCCTGCATTTAAAATGGACATTTACCACAAATTAAAGGTATCTTATATTATTAGATAGATTAGTATAAAACGTACTTTAGTTAAGGAGTTATGATACTTTAAGTGCAAAATGATGATATAAAACCATGATAAAAATGCACTTTTGAGTACTAATCACACCCCCCAACTAGCTTATTACTAGTCCCTAGTAATCAAAGCGTTAAAATAAAAAGACAGTGCAATGTTTGATTAAGGTTTAGTAACTCGGGTCGCAGATACTGATATGTAGATAGTGCAA